>LPNX010907008.1:108266-148875 GCA_001517045.1 Pseudotsuga menziesii | reverse complement strand
AATCAGTTTCAGTCATGTAGGTGCTCATTTTCAAGCTAAGAGCACCATGTAAACCCATGGGCCCACTGTTTCCTAGTTTTGAGTGATTTTCCATCACTCAGATCAGAAAGCCCCAAAAATCAATTATTGATTATTTTAATTAATAAATTGATGAATAATGGAGCAAATCCAAAATCATAAATCAATGGATTCTCAGCCGATTTGATTGAAATCAGTCAGATATGAAGTAGATTTACTGGATCTGACAAATCCTTGACTGAAGGAGGTGATCAAATCAGATCCAAAGTTGATCTTAAGCATCCTTTATGAGGAATTTCACCCTCCCTCTCTCCTCAACACGTTTTTGGATCAACTGGATGATTTTTGGTGGATTCTTCAGTCAACAGGTTGAGGTGTCAGTCAGATCAGCCCCCCGATTCACAGTTGCACTCAGTGAGACTCAGATCTAGCTCAGCTAGACACAGATCAGGCATTGATGAACTCTCCATCAGTTTATTTCACTTGATTCCATGAGTAATTGCGCCCCCCCTGGGCTAGATGGCCTGTAAATTGTATATATCCAGGCACAGCCTCCTCTTCCAAGCTAGTTAGAACTGGATTGAGGTGCTGTTGCTATAGTACTGTATTTTTTTTTCATTCTAGAATAAAGAAGCTTTGGAGGCAAGATCTATGGTGTAATTCTCTTCATGTGTGGATGTTGATTGTCAAATGCTTATGAGGTATAATCTGCTTTTGTTTATCATTGCTTTGCTGGTTAATTGTTGGCCTTGAAGGAGAGAGCTCCCTCCTGTTAGGGTAAGAGTTTATTCTAGTTTGATTTATGCTCTTACCGCTGCTTGATCCAGATCTATTGGATTTGTATGTATTTTAAGTTTAATTGCATGCTTTCCAATCATCTCTTTCGGCAGCACCTATGTTTTAACCATCTGTTTGTGCAAGGGTTTTCAAGTTGCAGGTGATCTCGCTGGTAAAAGAGGTTGATCTGGTTTAAATATTCCTCATCTTTAGTATCTTACGAATGACATAATCCCTCAGTGTTCCACCAAAGCAAAATCCAAAGCCCAACATTTCCAGGCTTCAAACACTCTTTCTCTCTCTTCCTCCTTTAAAAATTATTAAACTTTCCTCAAACTGGTTACTTTAAGGTTTCTTTTTAAATTTGATCTATCTCATAAATAAAATCATACATATATCTAATTAGAAATATCCCTTCAAATTTCTAGATCTTATTTTCATTGTGCACATAAAGTTCAAATTCAAGAGATCTAGCTAAATTGCCTTAGTTTCGCAAGTAGTTTATTGAAAAATTCATAGCTTGCTGTTAAGGTAGTTTCATTTGCTGTTCAATAATTTCAATATTCTGCAATCATTGCTTTTAATTGGCTGCACAAACAGCAAGCCAAGATCCCAAGGAAAGCTTGTTTTCCTTGGTTCCTTTTTCGTCGGTTTAGCTAGTTTAATTTCATTAATTTTTTGAGATAAAGTAGGCTGACCCAAAGGCAATCTTAAAGTGCTTTGGGGAATTTTTTATTATAATTCACTCGCTTTCATTTATCAGGTCTAACAGAGAATAAAGGAATATGCTGTCCAAAGTGGCTTTTGGAGTGCGCAAATCCCCCCAGGGGTCTCTCTTTTGTCACATAATTTGTAATTTTTTTGCATAAACTGTAAATCTCTATTTTATCAGTGCTTTGATGTTGTAATCTCTGTAATAAAATCATCCTTTGAATAGGCTCTTTCAATCCCATTCCCCGTCCCCCCTGGGGGGATTCATGTGAGTGCCATTTTCATCGTTTTCTGCTTATTTCATTTTTCTAGAATTGATCTGATTTGCAGGGTAGTATATTTGATCTTATTGTTAATTCCATATTCCATATCTTACTTTCAAAAGTAATCATAATACTTACCCCATGATTTCCCGAGTGACCCGAAAGGGGAAAGAGATTCGTGGTAGGATTAATCAAAAAACCATATTTGTGTAGTTGTTTTATTTTTTCTATCATTTTTTTTCAGCAGCTTTAAAATTAACCCCTCCTCAATTCCCCGATTGAGATCCACTTGGATCGAAAGAGGTTCTTGGAGGCTTTTCTTTTAAACAAGAACACATCTCGTAATAACTTATAAAAATTTACAAGACTCCAGTGTGTATGCTCTGTAGTTGTCTGCGGTTCATCGGATCATTCAAGCTGTATCAAAAGCACTTGGGTGACTAGGATAATTAAGACTCACCCTCCCCAATTAACAAACCATCAGGTGAAAATCCAACACCTCAATGAAACCTTTACGGTGGCAAAATACCCAAAGGAAGCGAAAACCTACTGAAAAGTGACCTCGGGGCGCCGATCTCTGTTACACCCTAATAGGTGCGTTAGGATCATAGCCCCAGAGACTCCATTTCAGCCCACATATTCCTTGCGGGTAGCCGTATAGGTTTTGTTTTGGACATACTCCAAGTACTCTCGGGTATATCTGGAGTCCCCCTTTTTAGCCCAATTTAATCAATTCATACTTCAATTTTAACTTAAAACATACCAAGATGCAATCGTAAAACATTTAATCCAAGCACATGCAAGCACACTGATCTCTTTGATTTTACTCCATTATTAAGGCACTGGTCATTTTTGCTTCATATATATATTGTTTATCAGCTTTGTGCTTTCGTGTGTAATTTTCATATCTTGTCATCTTCAATTGTTTATAGTTAAAATATTCGAACTCCTAAGTAACTGATTCAGTTAAACATCACCACACTAAGTAATCATCCTTAGTAACTTAATAGGGTCTACCCCCCTTGGCTTCGTTAGGAGTTGAGCCTAAACGGAGTAGTCAAGAACAAGGACACAGCCTTGACTCGAGACTTGCCCCCAAGGACACACCGAGTGGCTTGAAGATTTCTGCCATGTGATCCAGGTGTGTGAAAAGCTGGAAACAAGACTCTCTATCTACACAAACCCTAGGCAAGCTAATGTGCATAGAGCAATCACCAATAAAATCTAAATCCAACCACAAGCAATCAAGGGTAGGATAAGTGAGCTCCTAAATGAAGCAGGTATGTCTCACCTAGGAGAGGCTTGAGACTCCCATACACAACAAGCGGAGGTACGTAACCAATTATTGTGGCCCTCAGCTTCAACGCATAAAGCGACTGTGCTGTTCGACCCCAACCTGGCTGGGACACCCATAGAATAACCCCTGCAAAATACCCCCTCGATATCCTAGGTAACGCCACTAAGGTCACCTCAATATAATCAATGCTTAGGTGGACAGTCACAGGCGGGATTGACTGTATGGGAAGGGTAGCAAATCCTGAAACTCTTGAAAGAGCCCCCAGATATGAATACAATCCTAGAAATATCTCTGGTGCTACTCAGTTATGACTAGGGGTCATCCCAATCAACAACCGCTCACACTGCCTCGTGCTTAACTCCCTTTTGAGAGGAGGATCCTGAGAAACACTGGTTATACCAAGGAATTTCACAAACTCACCTGGACAGACACGTACATGTTCTTGTTTAGTGGTCTTGGAAAATTTAGTCACAATGAACTATTCCAAGACCCTAAAACCTAATCTTGTTGGTGAACCCTATCAAATAAAATAGTGTAGTTCATTTTAATTTAAGCGTTGATTTTAATTGGCTTTATTACTCAAAAGAGGTATATGGCTGTGCAACTAATTGTGTTATGACACAACATGAAGCAAAATGCACACCTAACAATCAATGCAAATGCATTGTGTCCATGAAAAACAGGGCATGCTACTACGTGAAATGCACAATTTTCTTCAAATGATAAATGCAAGCTTTCCTATATGAAATCCTGACTAATACTCCAAAGCAAATCTAGTGCAAGTACTACGCACAATGCAAGATGCAATGCATGATGATAAGAAAATATTTTTGGATTTTTTGAAATAAAAATGAGATATAAAATCAAAAGAATGGCTCTACAACCCCCAGACTCTGCAAGCACACTCAAGCAGCACTCAAGCAAGGTACTAAGGTAAAATAAATCTAATGCACTAATCCCAAAACAAAAAATCGAAAATGCAATGACAAGAACATTCTTCAAAAAGAAATCTACCCTAAAAAAAACGTCTCTGGTAAGAAATAGAGGTGTATACAGACTCTAGTAGTATCAAAGGCGACTCATCAATCATCAAACTTCAACCAACAACCATCCAACTTCCTCTAGAAGGAAAACCTAAGGGCATACGTGACTGTTCGCAGTAAACTCACGTGTGTACGTGGAAATAGCAGTGAAACTCACATATATATGTGACTGGGAGTTAAAAACTCACGTACAGGAAGAAAGGTGCATAAAAATAAAGGCAAACAGACAAGATGAGACAAACTTCACACCAATCAGATACTACCAAGAAAACATGCCCCCAGACCCGACACAGAAACAAGAGAAAAAGAGCAATTCAAAGTCATTGAATGCCGATAGAAAACCCCCAAAGGACAACTACTAGGAACTCCCCGGTAGAGTCTCCAATTTTGTTACAGAGAGAAATTCCTATGGCTTGGGGTACCACAACAGACAACTTGACTCCATAAATCAATCCTTTCCAATATGCAATAGAAATTAAATATATAACACTAAAGGATCAAACCTCGTACCTTATTCCGGATGGTTGAAGTAGATCCCCGTTCAGCTTTCCAACTTTAGCTTGAATTGATAAATCACTTCCTCAACAACAAGTAAACAAGACAAGCATACTATATATATTGGTGTTATATCTATTCTAGCATATATAATCAACAATGTATAAGCATTTGAAATCATCCATGGATAAAATATTCATTCAAACATACATTATTGGACAGGAAAATATATTTCTATTAATATAAAATCAGAGATTACAATGGATACAACCTCTGTCAGCATGTCTGCGAATCGGAGAAACTGAATCCCCCACTTGGGCCTCCACCACCTCAATCCTCCATCTCTCGATAGCAAGCTCACAAGAAAAGGAAAGCTTTGGAAGAACACAAAAGTTCTCCAAGGGACAAAGAGATGCAGACTCAAGCACAAGTTCCTGCAATAATGGACTACAATTTCTTTTCTCTCAATTCTCTTATATGCCTTCAATGTACCAAAGAGTTCCTTATATAGCTTTTCAAAGGGGTAATGAAAGGTTGAATCTAAGCAATCTCAAGGAATATGGAATGCCAGGAGTCAAGTGAGTCGGATCCATGTCAAGGAAAACTCCAAAAGGATTTGAATTATGCACACATCCCAATGTACACAGTTTTAGGGGTCAAACCCGCTTATATATGTGATTAGGGGTTTAAAAGTCGCGTGTATTAATTTTCACATGTTTTTAGGGATGGCCAAGGAAACATCAAAGGACAAAAAATGGTCCAAGGGGTCTAAGGAGTCTGTAGAGGGACAGGGGAAGGCCATACAAGTGTGATTCACCTGGAGTGGTAAAATCAGCTATAACAACCATAGGTTTTCATTAAGCTCTTTTCCAGCCGTCTCAACAAGAAAAGATTGCCGAGGAAAACTGGTTTTGTTCATGATTGTAGAAGTATTTGAATGATAGTCCAGCCAGTATAGGGTTAACCTTTTTCGGCCTGATTGGACTACCAATGGTAAGGAAGTCTCTCATCCCCTCTAGGATGGGAAAGCTCTCCTATGTATAATTTTATCCTTTTTTGGGAACAGGAGACCACCAACAAAAAAGAGCCCCCACTAGAGTCTTCTTCATGCTTTCAGACTCTCTAAAAGTGAAAGCACCATCGAGCATTTACATTCTCGGGCTCGCCAAAACTCCATGAGATCATACCATAACGGTGTCCCTAGACACCACCCCACAGAAAATTGTTTGGCAGCATCCCCAAATTGGGTCGCCTTTGTTCATAGTACTCTACAATGTGTCTTCCTTGGATCCCATCATTATCAAAAGTGTGCACCTCCTCCAAGTATTTCCCATCTGCAGTGACATTCCCGGTATTACAGCTATGATCCCATTCCCTTGAGTCAGTTTCATTTGCTGCTTGGTCTGCCCTGCCATCATACTCTAAAAAAAGGAATTTTGAGTCTCCCACTCCCCCCCTGTCCCTGTTTAATTCTTTCCCTTCCCTCCCCTCCCCCCCCCAATTCAGTGAGTCAGTCCGCAGATTGCTTCACACCTTTCAGTTTTCTCCCTCGTGCTCCTGGTCAAGGAAACATCATTGCCTTGACTAAGGGCAGGTATCCCTCTATCGACGCCAGCACACATATTCTATAGGATAGACACAGAGGTCCTTGTACCTTGGTTTCATTAACATCATCGATGAGTTCCTTCGACCACTTGAGAGGAGCCCTTAGTGCCTCTTGGGATGGTTTTTCCTCACGTGCTCAACTTCAAGTCCATCATCGCACTGTTGAGATTCGTATGGGGTTTGTTCCACACAGTACTTGGTCGAAGACCCCAGATGTCACCTGACTCTAGAACATTGGTGGGCCCACTTGAGGGACCTAAATAAGTTATGTCCCTTGTGATTTCCAGGTTGCATCGGAGATAGTGATCTGAAGCCCCAGCAATGCTTCGATATACCTTTATGATTGATGCAACATACTTGTACCACAGAGACTCTGACTCTTAATCAGTCAGTCCACACAGCTATGTACCAGATCCAGTAGACCGTCAATCATGAATATATAGCATTCCATGAGAATGCCATGGGTCCAATGTACCAGATCAGTATTGTATTCAGCCTCACATGGACGCAACCATTATTGTAACATCAGTTGTATATGATTGGCTCTTGTATTTTAGAGCATAGATCAAATTATTCTTTTGACATTGTCATGAGCATGGGGATGCCTGCCTCGTCCATATACATGTCACACATCTATTGTATCTCACCCATTGATGGGAACCAAACTAATACAAAAACCAAAATCCACCATGCCCTAGCCCCGGAAGCACCACCTCTACACAGCAAATCCTATGATGTCCATCAGCCATACATTGAGCTCCTACCCTCACACATCAAGGGGCAATCTGTTAACCCAAAAATCCCCCACTTAGCTCTCAATGGCCCACACCACCCAAGGACACCATCTGACAAATCTCATATCACTCCATTAGACCTTACATTACACCCCCACACCTCCAAAATAGCCTAAGGATGAAGAAAAAGGGCTAAAAAACCCAAAAAGGAGTCCAAAATAACCCCCTAGGAGATAAAACTCTCAAAAAGGGGCTAAAGTTAGGGCGAAAGGGGCTAAAGTCCTGACCAAGGGCTTAAAACCCTAAAACCCCTTGGAAAAGCTATAAAAGGAGGGTGGGGGGTCACTCTCAAAACACTTCTCCCTTGCATATTGTTATGCTTCCTATGGATGCCTTAAGACACATTTGCCTCTCAAGCCACCCACACTCCCTCCATCTTCATTTCCATTTGAGTCATTGCTCCCCAACCAAGAGAGGTGCTCCCATGAGCTAGGGCATGGTGCTCCATTTCCACCTAAGAGAACGTATACCCATGTGTTATTTTTGCTTCTTAGTTGTTTAACATGCTTTGTTTTCTAACTCTTATTCCATTTGCAGGTTTTATTTAACATTGTTTTGCAGGTTCTTGTAGCCTAGGGTTTATTTGCAGGTTTTAAGGAGGCAGAACCTTAACCCATTTTCTACAGGGGGGTTCACCATAGCTTCATTTTCCTCTTTCTGCCATTAGATTTAGTTTACTGTTCTTGCCATTTGCTTCTTCTTCTTGTTTAGAATAGCTTATCTTAGTTTATTGTTCTGCTTCTATTATTTCCATTTCATTTTTTTGCATTTACCATTAGCAGGAACCTACCCTTCTACCCTATAGGCATAAGGGAGCCATTCTTGCCCCTGTAGCAGGGAGAAATCCTTGCTACAGGGCCCCAGGGTTATTAGACTATCCTAGTGAAGTCGACCCTGGGTGATTCATTGTAAGTCGGGGCAATAGTCCCCACCATATAAGTCAAGGTTAACCCTCCTTGTTGTGCAGAGGGCAAAGTCCCCACAAGTTGTGGGGCACTAGGGTTATTAGACACTCCTAGAGATGTCGGCTCTAGTAAGTAATTGTTAAGTGAGGCTGACATGTTGGAGTGCACTTCAAGTGAATGAAAGAATATAAATAGGGAGTGAGCCTCTCTATTTATCACACACACTCACTCATTGGGGCGCATGAGTGAGAGAGGAGAAGTTCTCTCAAGTGAGGGAGAGAGATAGAAGCTGTGGAGATCATCTTTATGTTTTTGGGTTTTACTTTTGGTGTTGATTCTATCTCTGAGGAAGTTGTGGGGATTTCTCCTTTATGGTTTCCCCGAGGAAAATTGTTTGTGTCTCTTGTCTCTTGTGTTGTGCTTGTGTTTTATTGCTGTGCATGTTATTCTCTTAGTTAAAGATCCTAAGATCATAATGGTAGCTTGAATGATAAAAATCTAACATGTCATCAGAGATAACCTGAGAAGAAGACATTGTGCAGCTACAAAATCTAGGGATTCTTACTTTTTGGGTGTCTCTCCACAATCCATCAGCAAAAGTATGCTAGGCTGACTCTCCATTGAAGGGCGCATCTTTCTGTCGAAGCGAAATTCAATTCCGAGCATTTTCAGTTTTGGTGCAAAAACTTAGGGTTTCTTGCAGAAGAGGAATTTTTGAGTGAGACCGACATAGGATTATTATCCTCATCAAAATCTAAGTTTAGAGACCTAGATAAATATTTTTGGTTGGGTGAAACTCTGGCAAAGTCAAACCCTAGTTTGACCCCGAGTTGGAAAAACCCTAAAATACTAAAACTGCTAAGTTTTGGTACACTCGCTATATATCGGGAGCTGAAAATTATAGAGACCAAAAATAAATTCTTGATTCACATTGTGTCAAAAATTCAGCCTCCGATTCGCTATATTCTGGGACATATGATCCCTCCAAGTTAGGGTTCCATCCTCTTCCAAAATTCATCCCTAAACAAGTCATCTAGGGATAATTGATATATCTTGGGCTACAGAGGTCCAAATCAAATTCCTAAAGTTGTTCCAGAAAGGGCATGGAATTTAATTTCTGTGGTCCGAGTTTCAAACTCAAAAGATGAACCAGTGACACATGGAAGTCTGTACAACTTCGCTGTTCTGAACAGTCTTTTAACAGGTCACCTTGGTAAAATGATCATAAGTCCCAACTGGTGAAACCAATTCTGATGAAACCTATGGTGTTCAAAAAGGGACATGCGAGGTTACCTTACTGCAAATTTTCAGACATAGAGGAGTAGTGATGGTGGAGATATCACAGAAATAGTGACAGACATTGCTGTAGAAGAAATTGGAAAACTAGGGCTTCCTGTTCCGGGAGCTTCCCTCCACTGTTTTCAGAAGAGGAGTACATTGGACAGCTCCATTTGAAGAGATCTATATTTCTATCCAATAAGATCTGAAAGATTCCAATTTTTTAAAATTATGTTTTCTCTGACAAACCCTAGATTAGCCAGCTCCAAAACCATGACTAACACCTCAAATCGGTAAGATCTAATCCTTTGCTATTTTCATTTGAGGTTCTCATTTCAAAGTGATCTATCACATCAGCTTGATGATAGTCTTGGTGAAGTGGACAAATTCTAAGCATGAAAGTATTTGATCTCTCTAAAGAAAATGAATTGGATACCTACATAAATAAAGAGGTTCTAGTTCTAAAGGGAGATGAGGCTAAAATCCTTACACCAAAAGAACTTGGTGAAGGCCAAGAAAATCATTATTGATTCAATCACGGATCAACTTGTACCACAAGTATCTTTCCTAAAGACACCGAAGATGTTTGATTCCTTAACCAAGCTATTTGAAGGGAAGGACATAATTCAGAATATGACCTTAAGAAACTAGATGAAGAATGTGAAGATCCAGAATGCAGAGACCATACAGTCATACTTTACAAGGGTCTCTCAAATCAAAGAACAACTTGAAGCGGTAAAATAAGAAGTGAAGAATGTAGAAGTGGTGATAGCCACCTTGAATCGTCTCCCAGGATCATGGGATTCATTCATTGAAGGAATGTATTCCAGAAGGAAGTGATTACTTTCAGCAGACTCTAGGAAGAAGAAGAAGCTCGACTCATAATAAGAGAAGAGAAGATGAGAGAAATTGAAGATCAATCTCTCACCATCCAAAAGAAGATCCCTCAACCAATAAGGAATTCGAAGAAATCAACTCTTGAAGAACCCCTTATCCATCTTAGCATTTGCATAAGAAACGATGCTATTATGAATGAAGAAGATGATGAAGTTGAAGGCTCAAGAAGGAGTATACCCACGAAACAAATAAAGATAAGTATTCAATTGTCATTTCATGATATTATTTCATTATGCATTTGTTTATATTCAGTTAATGTATTATGCATGATAGAATTTCTGCATTAACGATAATATACTACTAATATGCATGTAATGGGTAAGTAGCTCATGGTGCTATACAACTCTCCATTGCTACTTATCTAGAATGAAACCTCTTTGCTGACATATTGGATTAGTGCACAATATCAATGTTGTCCTGGTAGAGATGGAAGGAATCTAGAAAGTGTCTGTGAGATATGGATGAATGTTGTATTGGCTAAAGTAGTTGCATGATCATATATTTATGCATAAGAATTTTCTAGTATGAATATTTCTTATGAAATGTTTCTAACCATACAAATGCATTTGACTTGTAGGAAAGATCGCATACATAATCGCCTACAAGAAAAGAAGAACGAAGACTTGTTCCAAAGAACAAGTGACAAAAGTTCAAAGACGAAGAATAATATGACGAGTGCAATGACATTATTGATGCAGAACCTTCCAGCCATGAAATGTAACCAAGAAGAAAGGGAAGACTAGTTCAAGAAGAATGATGTCTAGGATGCAGTATCGATACATAAAGGGAAGTTCGTAGTTCCATCATGCAGTAGGTGGAAACATCGTGTGATACAAATCAAGATTCGTAGCATGGGGCTTCTCACGAAAAGAAGGCATAGACTACGAAGAGACATTTGCAACCAGTAAGAATTGAAACACATACATGATGAGATTGATGAAGATCTTAACCTTTACTACAAGGTTGAAGATGAAATTCTATACACTAGATGTATACATAGAATACTAGTAGCATAGGAGGCTACTTGTCACTCTGGTACAGAATGTTTCAATGCATAGAGTATAGAAGACAGAGGGAGTATGATGCTTCACTTCAAAGGGAGAGACTATAAAAGATCTAAGGTTTGACATGGTATGACAGGATGGATATATTACTGATGAATCTAGGCTTTACTAAGAGTAAAGCAGATTCCAACCTTTGCTTCAAGGTTGAAGGCAGAAGACTAGTGATGCTCCTGTTATGTGTCGATGCACTATTTTTTAGGCATGGAGGTGTGGACAAGGGAAGTATGCAGTAGAGATCTTGAATTGGTTCAGGATGATGGATTGCATGACCACACCTATGGAATTGAACCTGAAGTTGTTAAGTGATGCTTCATTAGAGATGGTTGATGCTACGATGTATCGTCAGATGATTGGGTCCTTGATGTATCTGATGAACATGATTCCAGACATTTTCTTTGCTGTGAACACCTTGAGAAAGTTCTTGACAGATCCGAGAAATGTTCACTTGATTGCTGCAAAGCATATTCTGAGGTACCTGAGGGGTACAATTGATTATGGGCTCAAGTACAAGGTGAATCAGAATATTAAACTAGAGGGTTATGTTGATTTAGATTGGGTAGGTAGTGCCATCAATAGGAAGAGCACTTCAGGGTGTTTTTTCAATATGGGATCAAGTGTGATCTCTTGGTTTAGCAGGAAGCAATCCTATGTGGTAGTGAGTATAACTGAAGAAAAGTATGTCATAGCTTGTTGAGCTAGTTGTGAGGGAGTATGGCTACGGAAGCTACTGTCTGGTTTATTTGATCTCCAGATGGATGCTACTTGTATACATTGTGACAACCAGAGTTGCATGAAGTTGTTAGAGAATCTAGTGTTCCATGATAAGTCAAAGCATATCGAGATCAAGTATCACTATATCAGGGATATGGTGCAGAGGGGAGCAGTAAAGCTCCAATATGTTGCAACAGAGGAATAGATAGCTGATGTGTTGACGAAGCCATTGGATAGGGTGAAATTTGAGTACTTCAGGGAGAAGTTTGATGTTCTCTAGATTGAGGTTTCCTCCAATGTAAAGTGATGAGTCCCATAGCCATTCTGACATGGTGAGAGGATTTGTTCCTTCCATGGTCAGATGTAAGGGCTAAGTCAGTCTATCATGGTGAGAGGATTGGTTCCTTCCATGACAGATATGAGTGGTGAGCCATTCTGATATGACTGTAGGATTGGTTCCTACATGATCAGATATAAGGGCTATTTCCATTCTTGGAATGGAGGTTCCTGGTCAGTTATCAGGAAAACAAAGTCTAAGACTGAGGGCCATTCTAATATGACTGTGAGATGTGTTCTCATATGATCAGATATGAGTGCATGTTCATTCTGATGTGATAGAGGGATGTGTTCCCACTTGGTTAGATGTAAGGGATGAGCCATTTTGTCATGGATAAAGGATTAAGTTCTTTCCATGTCAGATGTGAGTGCTAGCTATTCTGATGAGTAGGTCGGATGTAAGGGTTACTTCCATTCTCTAGGAGAATGGAGGCACCTAGTCAGTTACTAGGTATCTTAGTCTAGGACTGGGGGCCATTCTGATGTGACTGTAGGATTGGTTCCTACAAGATTAGATGTGAGTGCATGCCTTTCTGATGAGTAGGTCAGATGTAAGTGCAGAGCACTTCCATCATGGTTGTAGGATGTGTTCCCGCATGGGTGGATGTAAGTGCAGAGCCCTTCCATCATGGTTGCAGGAGGTGCTCCTGCATGGGTGGATGTAAGTGTAGAGCCTTTCCATCATGGTTCCAGGATGTGTTCCCGTATGGGTGGATGTAAGTGCAGAGCCCTTTCATCATGGCTACAGGATGTGTTCCCACATGGGTGAATGTAAGTGTAGAGCCCTTCCATCATGGTTGCAGGATGTGTTCCTCAATCAATGGATGTAAGTGCATAGCTCTTTCATCATGGTTGCAGGATGTGTTCCCGCATGGGTGGAAGAGCAAAGCCTTTTTAGCATGGTTGCAGGATGTGTTCCTGCATGGCTAAATGTGAGTGTTGGGCCTTTCTGATATGATTATAGGATTAGTTCCTACATGATCAGATGTGAGTGTTGGGTGTGCCTTCCTCATGAGTAGGTCAGATGTAAGTGCTGGGTGGGCCATTATAATGAGCAGGTCAGATATAAGTGCTGAAGAATACCTACATGGAGGCTAGACCTACAACCAGCATAAAAAAAATATGGCTCTGTAGAACTTCCTATGATGAGAAGAATCATGAAATAGCACCCGTGGTACTAATCCAGATCGAGTGATGATCTAGATCCAGTGACGATGATCCATCTTGAGTGATGATCTAGATCCAGTGATGATGATCTAGATCAAGTGATGATCTAGATCCAGTGATGATGATCCAGATTGAGTGATGATCCAGATCTAGTGATGATGATCCAGATCAAGTAATGATCTAGATTCAGTGGTGATGATCCAGATCGAGTGATGATCCATATTTAGATCTAGATGAAGATGACAAGAAATCAATGATGATTCAGATGATATAGAGAAGAAGACTTATGCTGATAAATTGTGTCGAGAGAATACCTTCCTAGTTAAGAGGGAGTGTTGATGTATTTTTAACTTTAGAATGTATTCATCTGTATATCTTATGTATTGTACCCCAATGTTTATTCTGGGATGTGTCTATAATGTAATTGAGTCATTTCATGCCCTAATGTTTCGATCAGAAAGTTTCTATAATGTGAAAGTCATATCAAGTCATTGTGGGTAACCCTCCTATTTGTCAAGGGTTAAAGTCCCCGCAGTTGTGGGGCCCTAGGGTTATTATACTATCCTAGTGAAGTCGACCCTAGGTGATTCATTGTAAGTTAGGGCAATAGTCCCCACCATCTAAGTCAAGGTTAACCCTTCTTGTTGAGCAGAGGGAAAAGTCCCCACAAGTTGTGGGGCACTAGGGTTATAAGACACTCCTAGAGATGTCAGCTCTAGTAAGTAATTTTTAAGTGAGGACGACATGTTGGAGTGCGCTTCAAGTGAATGAAAGAATATAAATAGAGAGTGAGCCTCTCTATTTATCACACACACTCACTCATTGGGGCGCATGAGTGAGAGAGGAGAAGTTCTCTCAAGTGAGAGAGAGAGAGATAGAAGCTGTGGAGATCATCTTTATGTTTTCAGGTTTTACATTTGGTGTTGATTCTATCTCTGAGGAAGTTGCGAGGTTTTCTCCTTTATGGTTTCCCTGAGGAAAACTCTTTGTGTCTCTTGTCTCTTGTGTTGTGCTTGTGTTTTATTGTTGTGCATGTTATTATCTTATTTAAATATCCTAAGATCATAATGGTAGCTTGAATGATAAAAATATAACAGATGTATCCCAACTCCTAGCTGAGAATAGGTTCTCCCTTCTTCATCTTTCTGAATGCCACTCTTGGGTACCTGCAACAATAAACTCAAATTCTATAGGATAGTGTTTTAGCAGGCTGCTTCTCAGAGATGGATTTCTGGTGGAGAGAAATGCTAAGGTCGAGGGTGGAGTGTAATGAAGATTTGGCATTGATTATGAGGGATTTCAACTACATGATTAATGATTAGGTCAAAGGGTGATGGCTTAGTTTGATCTTTTGGAGACCCCTTTCCCAACAATTATGTTAAAATCATCCTGGATACCCATTGGGGATTTCTATAGTTATGTGGGTAGATGGAGGGAGAAGGAGGGTTTCAAATTACATTAGTCCTTATCAGTTTTTAATAACGAAAAACCTCACTCAATTTCTCATACCCTGATGCATCCTTCTATCCTTTTGGTGGTTTATCACACCCTTTTATGATCACTACTTTGCTAACGAGCTTTGATTTGATGGGTTCCTAACTGTTTCTCTCTTTTTACCTTTTCGGTGGTTAAAGGCCTTCTCAAATTTGTCTGCTAGCCACCGAAAACAAGGATTTCGGTGGCTGATGAAATGCTGATCCTTTCACCCAAGCCATCGAAACCATTTTCCCAATGTCACGGTGAAACTTAGCTTTCGATGGATAATGGTCTTGTCGAATATCCATTTTAACAGTCGAAAGCCCATCCTTTCGGTGGCTAATGAAACATGAGAGATTTATCCCAAGCCACCGATACTACTTTTTCCCCAACGCTTTTTTCCTACTTTCAGTGGTTAATGCCCTTCTTGGATTGTTTAGTACGCTTCCAAAACCAACACTTTTCGATGGCTAATGATCTTTTTGAAGTCTCGCCTAAGCCACTGAAACTGCTTTTTCCATTTACTCAACCAAGCCTTCTTTCGATGGTTAATCTTTATCTTGCGTTAAACTATTAGCTACCAAAACAAATCCTTTCAGTGGCTAATGAGCTATTAAGAACACCACCTAAGCCACCTAAAGCTAAAACTTCCAATTTTTTCGACCATAGCAAAACCATAGACCTTCAATTTGTTAGTCATCTTTAAATCTTTCATAACATGAATCTAATTCTTCATACTATCAACATAAATTTATTTTGGGAGATAACATCTGGCTCCTACTTGGGGATGGGAACCTCCCTGTGAGGTCCCAAGAACCCCACACCAAAATTCCTTTCGTTGAAAATAACTAAAAAATTAACACTATCATTTATTGTTCCATTGGGCATGGATTTTATACTGTAAGCAAAAACAACCTACTAACTACTAATTTACAATAACAAGGCCTCAAAGCCTCAAATAAAGTAAATTTTTAGAAAATCCCCATTCACTGGGCCATCAAACACCTCTTCCCCTTCCAGATTCTGCAATTTGAAGGTGTTGTTCTTCTGTACCTGTGCTATCACAAAAGGGCCAATCCACAAAGAGTCAAACTTTTCATGTTTTCCCTTGTCCTACTAGATAGTATCCCACTTGAGGACCCAATCTCCAACCTCAAAGTTGTCTAATGTTTCCCTTTTTTCAAACATGACCTTTATCCTCTGTTGATGGGATTTTGATTTTCCTATCACTTGTTCCCTGACTTGCTGCAACTCTACCAAATCCATCCTCCTCCTCACCATATCATTTGGTTCATCTTCCTCTTCCTGAAATAATTTTGCCACTGGTAGAATAAGTTGAATGGGAAAAATGGCCTCAGTACCATAAACTAATTTGAATGGAGAAGTCCCTATATATATATTTTTTGTTACCCTATCATCCCATAAAGCAAACTTTAGCTTATAATCCCATCTTTTCTGATTTATATCCAATAGTTTTCTAATGATCCTGACTAGGATTTTGTGAGATGACTCAGCCAGGCCATTTTCTTGAGGATAATAGGATGTGGAATGCATCAGCTTAATTCCTATTGACTCACACATTTTAACCAATGCCCTGGTTTTGAAAGTGGTTGCATTATCAGTCACTAACCTTGTTGGACATCCAAACCTGATAAATATATTCTCTTATAAAAACTTCATGGTAACTTGATGAGTTTCATTCCTGGTGGGTACTGCCTCTATCCACTTGGTAAAGTAGTCTATGGCTATTAGGATCCATTTATGCTTCCCACTAGAAGATGGATTTATTTCACCTATGAAATCTAGACCCCATTGCTGGAAAGGCCCATTCACTACAATAGGCCTAATGGGCAAGGATTTGAGCTGCTGCTTCCCTATAAATATTTGGCATTGGTCACATGCCCTTACAAAGGTACACACTTCAAAAAAAAGGACTGGCCAATAGTATCCTGCCCTCAAGATATTGTGCACTGTGGTATTCCAATAATGATGCCCCCCACATGTGCTAGAATGAAAGTGATGCATGACCTGATCTGATTCTTCCTTATCTAGACATCTCCACAAAACCCCAAATAGATCTTTCCAGTACAACAGTTTTTCAACTATGCAAAATTTAATAGACTTTAGTTTAAGAGCTCGTGCTTGATTTTGAAGGAGACCAGGAGGAACTTCTAATTTCTACATAAAATGAATAATACCTAAGTACCACTCACATGAAGACAAGTTTTCAGCCATTGGTTGAATTTCATTCTGATCCTGAACTACTTCTGCTGCTACTACAGTTTGTAATTTTGCTTAATTGACACAAGTGAAGTTTATCTCCATTAGTTCACAATTTTCTTTAGCCATGAGTTTGGCCAGACCTAGTCCCTTTACTAGCTTAGTGGGCTTCACCTCTATATCAAACTCAATGAGCTTGGAAATCCATTTAGCTCTCTTTCCATCAATGTCAAGCTGATTCAAAACATCCTTCACAGCAGCTGAAGGGACATAGGAAATAAATTTTGCATGGAGGATGTAAATCTTGAAGGTCTTCAATGACTTGATGAGAGCATAAGCCTGTTTCTCAATTGGATCATACTTCAGCTCAACATCTCTCAAGGTTTTGCTCAAGAATGCAATTGGATGATCAAGACCCTCATCATATTTTTGTAACAACATAGCTATGATTGTGTCATAGGATGTAAAGGAGAAGATATAAAAACTCTTGGTATAGTCCGGACTAATCAGGGTTGGGGCTTCCTTGATAGCCTTCTTAATGTCTTCGAAAGAGCTTCTTGCCTGATCAGCCCATTTTATTTTTGCATCCTTTTTTAGCATGGTTGTTATGTGTTTTAACAGCTCAGAGAAATTAGGGATGAACCTCCTTACAAATTTTATCTTACCCAAAAAGGAATGAATATCCATTTTTGACCTCGGTATGGATAGCTTCTGGATTGCTTCCACCCTTACCAGATCAATCTTTACACCTTTAGCTGAGACTACATGAGACAGGATTTTCCCCTCACTGAGTGCAAATTGGGACCTATTAGGGTTGAGTGATATTCCAAACCTCTTGCACTTCAGAAATACTCTCCTCAAGTGCTACAAATGGTCATGATGGCTGTGAGAGTAAACAATTAGGTCATCTAGGTATATAAGCACACAATTATCTTTCAACCATGAAAAATATAGGTCCATGGCTCTTTGAAAAGTATTCCCAACATGCATTATCCCAAATGGAATTTTAACATACATGAAAGTGCCCCAGGGGGTGGTAAAAGCAGTCTTCTCTTGGTCATCAGGGTGCACAGCAACTTGGTTGTATCTAGAGAAGCCATCCAGAAATGACATGACACTAGTCCCTGAGACTCTTTGCAACAGGTGTTCCATCTTGAGCAGTGGATAGTTGTCTTTTTTGGAACATTTTTTCAGGTTTCTACAATCCACACACAACCTGATTTCCCCGTGCTTCTTCTTTACCACCAATAGGTTTGCAATACACTTGGAATACCTAACAGGGATTACTATTTTGGCTTTGAGGAGCTTATGGATTTATTTTTCAATTATAGGTAGTAGGAGAGGACTGATGGATCTCAGCTTCTATTTGAAAGGGATGGTGTCCTTCTCCAAAGGGATCCTATGCTAGATGATATTAGTGTCAAAGGTTTTCAGGTCACTGTACTCCCAGGCAAATATATCAGCAAATTCTTTTATCAGGCTGCAAAATTTGGACCTCTGATCAGCAGTCAACTCAGTGGATAGATTTATCAGTTTTGGATGGCTTTGGCTACCTATGTTTTGCTCTTGGATAGTAGGGTCTTGCTTCTTTTTGGAAAGCTTTAAAGGGATGTCATTATGATCAAAAATATCTTCCAAAGGTACTAGACCCCAAGGTATATAATTGCTAGGTAATTGGACAATATTCTAATCAACTACTTTATCTTTCAACTTGAGTTGTTGGTATTCTTCCATGTTTAGGTTTTCCTAATCTATATGTATATCAGAGAATTCATCTACTAGCTGAAGGAGTTTACTAAGCTCATCATCATTATCAAACAACTTCAAAAATTTTACATTATCTAGCAGGGAAGGTCTGTACTTGACCTGAACATCATAGCTGAGCTTAGGAGGTAAAGGAGGAACAAACAGACTCGCAGAGACAACCATGGAATCAGCTAGGTAATTCAAAGCTCTAGGTATATATGACAGTTCCAAAAACATAAAGGAGTCTCTGAGTTTACATACCTCATCCATGTAGGCCTTTGGTCTGTCATTTTTTGCTTGAAAGGTGTTGTTGACCTATTGTATAATAAGGTATACATCTCCAAAGATTCTCATGCACATGATCCCCATCTCCTTGGTAGCTTTAACTCCTAGCAGCAAGTCTTCATATTCTGCAATATTGTTAGTGCTTTTAAAGTCAAGCTTATAAGACAAATGAATATTCTCTTTGGATGGAGAGATCGATACTACACCTGCACTTATTGAGTTTTGAGTGCCAGCCCCATAAAAATACATGTTCCAAACTGTTGTGGTCACTTCTTCGGGCTGATGATAAGTGGGCTTGGTAAGCTGGAATGGTGTTTGCTGAGAATCATCTATTTGTAGAATGCATGACCAAAAATTAGCATCTACTACATAGATGGGGTGGTTCACCGAATTCCTTTCATTGCTTATGATGTAGGCAAGCTGATTCTCTCTGTAAAGCCTCTTGGTATCACCTCCAAACATGGGGATTGTAGCATATGTAAGGTCCATCTGAAGGGTTCCACCTATCCTTTTACTCCATGATCGAGATAGCAAGAGACCAAATTTGGGAGGGATATCAGCCACTACAATGTCCATCATGATGCTTTTGAAGACAGCTGAGATAGGTTTACAACAAGGTCTTTGATGAGGCCCAAGCACTTGACCTTTTTGAAGTGAAAGGAGAGAAAATCATGGTAGGGATTTATAATGCTAAGACCAAGCTCATCCATCACAGTTTTTGGCATTAGGTTATGGGAAGCTCCTGAGTCCAGCAGACATTTATGAAGGAATTTATCATGGATATTCAATGATATGTAGAAATATGGGCATGAATCCTTTAGGTCTTTGATCATAGGGCCTAGGGTTACAATAGGTTTATCATCTTGCAGATTTACAAAGTCAGTATCAATATGTATCTTTGGCTGAAAAGAATTCAGTATGGAAGATTTGAATGCATCGTTTTTCATCAGCTCGATTAATGGGAAAGGGATCTTCAATTTCTGAATCTCTGACTCAAGGTTGAAAGAATAATGCAATCTATCAGGAAACCTTACCTCATGTACTGGAGCTTTGAGTTGGACTTGATCAGGGCTTAATGAAGGTGCTAGTTTTTGCAATGGTTTGGAAATGACGGCCATTTTATTTGGTAAAACAATAGCCTTTTTAGCTGGTGTAGTAGGTTGTTTGGAAAGAACAACATTCTTCTTAAGGGGAGAAACTAGCCTGGACCTCATATTATACCCTCCTTGACCATCATCATGATCTATAGTTTCTTCACTGATCTCCTCATCAATTACGGCTTCCTCGTATTCTGCCTATGTCAGAAAATAATAGTCAACTTCATCTTCCATGCAGTGGATGTTTTCTTCAACCTCTCCTTCTTCCTCAATGAATTATGGCTCTTCTTCTAGTATAGCATTCTGAAAAGGAGCTCTGATTGTCTAATATTCCCCTTGATTCCTTTCCCTTCCGAGGATCTAAACCGAGGGGTTTCCTCTTCTGTAAGGGACAAAATTAGGGTTTTGAGGAACAAAATCACTTGGCCCTTTACCTCTCACAAGTATCTGTCCTTGGTCCTTTAGCTTAGACATTTCAGCAATTATGTTATCTAATAGTTTGGTCATTTTGTCAATCTTGTTCTCTAATGAAGAAGCCCCAAGAGGGTCTACTGGTTGCTTCTTCCTATCTATCTTTCCTTTGACCTTCTGAGATGCCACAATGTTAGATTCTACCTCTAGGGAAACATTCTACATGAGTGATAAGGAGGCAGACCTCCCTTTCTCTTAGAAGCAGGCATAAATCAGAGTCAAAGTCATTTGCATAAGTTATCCTGGCTGAGGTATCAATGGGCTTGATTTCAGTAGGGATCTTGCTGTACATATTATTGAACCTCTTGGTGAAGTTGGAGATAGACTCCCCATTCTCTCTTTTCAAGTTGTTTAACTCTGTGATATAATATAGGTGGTCTCTCCTCTCTCCCCAATGCTTTAGAAAGATGTCATCTAGGGATTCAATGCCTGCCACTGATCCAACAGGAAGCTCTTTGAACCATTTCCTATCCTGACCATCTAGGCTTTGTACAAAAACCCTAGTCCACACATCTTCCTGTTCTATATTAATGTTCTCAACATAACTGTAAAATGCCTCTAGATGTTCTTCAACTGTGAAATCTCCCTCTCCTATGAACTTAGGCGTGTACTTGAGGTAGTCTCCAGTGGCCATGGCCGAGAGAGGGTTAGGAAAATTTAGGGGGGCATACCTAGCTACTAGGATCCTTTCCATTTTGTTCAATTGAGGGGCAACCATATTGGAAATGGGTATGGAAAGGGTGGAGGAAGGTAGTACTAATGTAGGTAGCAGCTGAGAAGGTGGTGGTGATAAAATTATGCCAGTGGAGTCATCAGGGATTGGATCTTCATAAGCAGTAGTGCTTGAAGATGCCCAAACCCTACAATTTTATGATGTATTTATAAATTCCTGAGAATAAAGTGTTTCAGTAGAAGAAATAATAGTATAAATATTTCTTGAAATACCTAATGTAACTTCCTTTGCAGCACTGCTGGTCTGCCTTAGTGAAGCCCTAGTTCTTCTCAGAATCTCTTTTGGATATGAAACCGGTGTTGCTAGTGGCCCTTGAGGGTTTTCTATGGTACTTGGTCTTCTTGAAGCCACCTTATTTCAATGGAGTCACCAGATAGATGATTACAACTAGAATAGTCTCCAAGTTTTGTCTGTCATCAAAGCAAGGATCTATGCCGTCTCCCAGGGAACTCGAGCTTCAGTCTCCTCTCCTTGGCAATGACACCTCTTTGTTATCACTCCAGGAAACTCCTCTAGGTTGCAGCTCGAGGATGCCTAGTAACTTAAATATTTTTATGTTTTTCTAAGTGGATCAAGTTAGGTGACCTATAAGACCTCACACTCTTAAGACATGCATGAAACTCAGTCAAGGATAAGGATTCTAATTACCATTGTTCAGAGGTTGACAATATGGTGCAGAGATGGAGAAATTATCATGCTGGCAGATTCATATATAAAATAGATATCTATAAATGGCTAATCATGACAATGAAAGAACTTATAATTCAAATAATCAATATTCCAATAGGATGACAACTATAGGACATTAATTAACCTGAATAACACATTCAAGCATAAGCACAGAATAGATAGAAAGTGGAAGCTGAACAAATGATAACAAAAGAGCTTATATTAGGTCATGAGAAAAGTGAGAAGCTTGACAATAGCAATGGTCTACAAGTCCCCAAAGTCAAACCCTTTCAATAAAATAAGTCTTAGGATTTATATCCTTTACAAAAATACTCAGATCCTGAAAACTTGGATCTGATTTAATAAAAATAGACAAAATATTTTTTTTTGTTGCATAATTAGGTTAAAACACCCTAATTAACTACTAGTCTAACTAACTATAGAATTCCTTCATTGTTTGAACCTTCTTACAACTAAAGTAAGTACTCGTAATCACTGCTACTGGTCTTCTGTTGGTTAAGTCATTGTTTCTCTTTGATAGTTGAGTGTTGGTGACCTCTTCTACTATTATGTCATAGCAAAACTAAAGCATACCTTCCCTAATGTTTTCTTCAGCGTCCTTCATATTTACACTTCATCCTTGAGCTATCCATGTTCGCCCAAAATTGGTCCTTTGTGTTAAAATTCGATCTTATGCCTCTTTCTGCTTTCAGTGATTAAGAGGCCAAAATATTGAAACTATTAGTTGCTGAAAGCGGTGCTTTCAGTGGCTAATGAAATGCCTCAGCGTCCTCCTAAGCCACCGAAATCCCTGTTCTTAAAAAATTCTTATCCACCTCCAAAATTGTTCTTTCAAGTTTGTTTGCTCAACTTTCTTCTTCAGCGGGCTCTATGTTAGGAAGGTTAACAACATCCTGGCTTGCTTCCGGAGGTGAAAGGCTTACTGCAGCTTTAGATAGGGTTTCCAATGTGAGGTGAGTGCTAGGGTTTAGCTTGGCCTCCTTCATCTGTAGTCTCTGAAGACTAATCATCCTATACAATCTTGTGTTGTCTTTCAGGTACCTTTTATTTAATCTTTTCAGGAAAGCATGCCTTTATCTCAGCTCTAGGTAAGATTTATGTAGAAGCTTGTTCCTGTTGGTCAATGCAACATTATTTTTCTTTATCTCCCTTTATAAAATCTCCATCTCATTCACTTGCATCAGTAACTAAATTATCTTTTGATTCTTAGGCTTGGTAGGTGATGGGAGTGTTGATGTATTTGTAACTTCGGAATGTATTCATCTATGTATCTTGTGTATTGTAACCCGATGTTTATCCGGGATGTATCTATAATGAAATTGAGTCATGTTGTCATGCCCCGATGTTCCAATCGGGAGAATCAATAATGTAAACAAGTCATGTCAAGTCATAGTGTGTAACCCTCCAATTTCCTAAGGGTTAAAGTCCTCACAGTTTCGAGGCACTAGGGTTATTAGACTCTCCTAGTAGAGGTCAGCCCTGGTAGGGTTTTAGTCATGTTAGGATTAGTATAAATAGAGAAATGGAGTCTCTATTTATCACACAACTCATCCACACTCAAGTATAGCACATATTTGAGGAAGGAGAAGACACCGGGGCTAGATAAGAAGAAGATTACTGCTGTCGGGAGATCACTTACTGTTTTTGGGGCTTTTACTGTTTTGGTGCTGATTCTATCTCTAAGGAAGTTGCGGGGTTTTCTCCATTTATGGTTTCCCCAAGGATAAACACTGTGTTCATTGTCTCTTGTGTTTGATTGCTGTGCTTGTTATTGTCTCAGTAAAGATCCTAATATAATTCTAGCTTAATGATGAAATTCTAACATGGAATCAGAGCTAACCTGAGAAGAAGAAACTGTGCAGCTGTGGGAACTAGGGCTTCCTAGTTTGTGGATATTCCTCCATATATTTTCATCAAAAGTAAGGGGGAATAACTCTCCTCCATAGGGTGCATCTTTATGTCGAAGTAGAATCCAATTTTGAGGTTTTTTAGTTTTGGACCCAACACTCCTGCCGAAAATTAGGGCTTTTCATAGAAGAGGAATTTTTCAGTGAGCCCAGTCCTGGATTGATCTCCTCCGCAAAATCGAAGTTAGGGATAAATGTCAAGGAATTTGGGTGAACATATCTCCGGAAAAGAAAAAACCTAATTTTCTACTGAACTAGCACTGCAGGATTTCAGCTCAAGTTTTAGATCCGACATCTTGAACCTAGTAAGATATAAATATTTTGTATTTCCATCCGAGGTTCTCAATTTAATATGTCTCATCATACCAAGATTGATGAAAAGCTTGAGGGAGTTGATAACTTCCGAGCTTGGAAGTATAAGATCTCTCTGGTCCTGGAAGAGAATGAGTTAGAATCCTATATCAATGAGGAGGTTCCAGTTCCATAGAGAGATGAGGATAAGGCCTTGCATAACAATAAGTTGGTTATGGCAAAGAGAATCATTGTTGATTCTATCAAGGATCATCTCATACCATAGGTTTTCTCCCTTAAGACACCTAAAGCTATGTTTGATGCCCTAACCAAATTGTTTGAAGGAAAGAACATTAACAAGAAGATGACCTTGAGAAACCAATTGAAGAATGTGAAGATACAGAATGCTAAGATTATTCATTCTTTCTTTACAAGGGTTTCTCAGATCAAAGAGAAGCTAGAAGCAGTAGATGAAGAAGTGGAAAATGCAAAGATTGTGATGACCACCTTGAATGGTCTCCCTAGATCATGGGACTCTTTCATTCGAGGAATCTATGCCAGAAAGAAGTTAGTCAAGTTCATAAGGTTATGGGAAGAATTCTCTCAAGAATAAGCTAGGATAGCAGCTCGAGAAGAGAAGATGGGTAGTGATGATCAAGCCCTCATAGTTCACTCCAAGAAAAACAGGAGGAGAAATTATCACTCCAAAGGTAAGACGTCACACTCTAGAAAATATCTAAATACCATTAGATGTTACACATATGATGAGAAAGGTCACATACCCAAATTATTCCCTAACAAAAGAAATCTAAGGAAGAAGGGAAACAAGAGAAGACATCATGCCCATGCTGCAGAGGATGATGAACCTTCCATAAAGAGAATCAGACAAGAGAGTGATGACTCTTCAAGTGAGGATGAATATGTTCTAATATCTGCTCTCATGGGAACTATTTCACATGGAAGCAATGATTGGATTATAAACAGTGGTGCTTCCAAGCACATGACGGGATTCAAAGAATCATTTGTAAATCTATCTGAACATGAGTCACCTCACAAGGTGAAACTTGGGGATGACTACCAGTATCCAATAAAAGGTAGTGGTGAATCCTTATATAAACTAGACTCTAGAAAGTCTTTGAAGATGAAGAATGTATTATTTGTTTGAGGACTAAAGAAGAACCTCCTCTCCATATCTGCATTGGATGCAAAAGGAATGAGGGTTGCTTTTGTAGATGGCCAAGTTCTTATGTGGCCAAAAGGAAATACTTTTGACGATGAAATTGTGATCAAAGAACAAGAAGGAGGCCTATACAAGTTGAAGGGCCAAATAGATCAAGCTTTGGTTCATGACATAGTAGAACCAAATGAACTATGGCATAGAAGGCTTACACATGTGCATTACAGAGCACTACCACTTGCAAGCAAAGTTGTTGAAGGTCTTACAAAAATACAAGCAAAACATGAAGGGGTCTGCAAAGGATGTGCGAAAGGAAAGAATACAAAGAAGACATTTCCAAGTAGAAAAAGTAAAGCAAAAGGAATCTTGGAAATCATCCACTCCAATGTATGTGGACCAATGTCATCAAGCTCACTAAGCGGGTATGTGTACTATTTTTCTTTTATTAATGACCTTTCTAGGAAGACATGGATTTACTTCATGAAGAATAAAGATGAAGTATTTAGTAAGTTCAAGTAATTCAAAGCCTTGATCGAGAACTAGACTGAAAAGAAGAACAAGACTTTTCGATTAGACAATGGTGGAGAATTCACTTCAAATGAGTTCAAGGAACTATGTAAGGACTCAGGGATTAAGAGGGTGTTTTCCACTCCTTATAATCCACAATAGAATGGGATTGCAAAGAGGAAGAATAGAACCATCATGGAAGCTGCAAGAGTTATGCTTCATGATCAAGATCTTCCTATGTACCTTTGGGCAGAAGCAGCTAGAACAGCAGTGTATGTACAAAACCGTACTCCACACAGAGTACTCAAGAATAAGACTCCTAAAGAAGTCTTCTTCAGCAAGAAACCAGAAGTCAACCATCTCAGAAAATTCAGTTGTCCTGTGTACATACACATTCCAAAAGAGAAGAGAAAAAAATTAGATCCTTCAGGAAAAAAGGGTATATTTGTTGAATATTCTGAAAGCTCGAAGGCTTATAGAATATACTTCCCAGGATTCAAAAATATTGACATCAGCAGGGATGTAACATTTGACGAAGATTCAGCCTACATCAAATCCAAAAAGAAACATGCTGAAGAACTTGAAGAAGCAGAAGCTCCCAGAATTCATAATACAATCATGAACGAAGAAACTCAAGAAGAAGATCGAGAATTTGAAGAACCACAAATACCTGTAGATCCACCACATGAGAAGAATCATCACAAGAGGAAACCTTCTTGGGTACAAGAGATTATCCAAGGTGCGGAAAGATATGGGGTTCCAGAAGAGAATCTCAGAGAAAGAAAGAGGACCAGATCTTATTTCAGTTATGTAGCTTTACTATGTGACTTCATTGATAAAGAACCTTCTAAGTATGAAGAAGCGGCAGAATGAAAAGAATGGAAGGATGTGATGATCAAAGAGTATCAATTGATCATGAAGAATGATGTTTGGGATGTTTTCCCAAGACCAGAAGGGAAGTCTGTAATAACTTCCAAATGGATCTACAAGATCAAGCATGCTGCAGACAGTAGCATTGAAAAGTATAAGGCAAGATTTGTGGCTCAGGGTATCTCCCAGAAAGAACGAATAGACTATGAAGAAACCTTTGCACCTATAGCCAGATACACTTCCATTAGATCGGTACTTGCTCTAGCTACAGTGATGAAATGGAAAATACACCAAACGGATGTCAAGACTGCTTTCTTGAATGGTGTAGTAGAAGAGGAAGTGTATGTAGAACAGCCACTCAGTTTTGTGACACATGACAGGGAGTCTCATGTGTGTAGACTGAAGAAATCCTTGTATGGTTTGAAACAGGCACCCAGAACATGGTACAACAGAATTGACAGCTTTCTATCTAGTTTGGGATTTACCAAGAGTAAAGTAGATTCCAACCTTTACTAGAAGGTGGAAGGTGGAAACCCAATGATACTTCTACTATATGTAGATGATCTGTTTGTGACAGGTATGAATGGGTTGATTACTGATACGAAGAGAAAGCTTGCTGCTGAGTTCAAGATGAAGGACTTGGGAATGATGCATTATTTCCTAGGTATGGAGGCGTGGCAGACTACAGATGGAATCTTTCTTGGACAAGGAAAGTATGTAGTAGAGATCCTGAAGAGATTTGGGATGATGGAATGCAAGGAATTGACCACACATATGGCATCAAACATGAAGCTATTAAGTGATGCTTCATTAGAGACAATTGATGTCACAATGTATCATCAGCTGATTAGGTACTTGATGTACCTGATGAACATGAGACTAGATATTTGCTTTGCTATGAACACATTGAGCCAATACTTGACAGATCCGAGACATGTTCACTTGACTGCTGCAAATCATATTATGAGGTACCTGAAGGGTACGGTTGATTATGGGCTCAAGTATAAGGCTGATCAAAGGATTAACCAGGAGGGTTATGTTGATTCAAATTGGGCAGGGAGTGCCATTGATAGGAATATCACTTTAGGATGTTGCTTCAGTATGGGATCAGGTGTGATCTCATGGTTTAGCAGGAAGCAATCCTGTGTGGCACTGAGTACAATTGAAGCAGAGTATGTTGCAGCCTATTCAGCTAGTTGTGAGGCATTATGGCTGAGGAATCTACTGTCTAATTTGTTTGATCTCTAGTTAGATGCTACTTGTATATACTGTGACAACCAGAGCTATGTAAAGTTGTCAGAGAATCCAGTATTCCATGACAAGTCGAAGCATATTGAGATCAAGTATCACTATATCAGGGATATGGTGCAGAGAGGAGCAATGAAGCTCCAGTATGTTGTGATGGATGAATAGATAGCTGATGTGTTGACTAAGCCATTGGATAAGGTGAAGTTTGAGTACTTCATGGAGAAGCTTGTTGTTCTCCAAATCAAGGTTCCTCCCAAGAGGAAGTGATGTGTCCGTGTTGTGCCATTCTGACATGGTGAGAGGATTGGTTACTTCCATGGTTAGATGTAATTGTTGTACCATTCTGACATGGTGAGAGGATTGGTTCCTTCCATGGTTGGATGGAAGAGCTGTGACATGGTGAGAGGATTGGTTCCTTCCATTGTCAGGTATATGTAGATGGCACATCCAGCATGAAAAAGGGTTGGCTCTGTGGAGGCTTATCTAGTATGAAAAAGGAGTAGCTCTGAGTAGCTTCCACATCTGGTATGAAAAAGGACCATCTCTGTGATGCCCTACCTAGTATGAAAAAGGAATAGCTCTGGGAAGGCTCATCTAGTATGAAAAAGGACTAGCTCTGAGTAGCTACCACATCTGGTATGAAAAAGGAATAGCTCTGTGATGCCTCATCTAGTATGAAAAAGGACCAGCTCTGTGATGCCCTAACTAGTATGAAAAATGACTAGCTTTGGGAAGGCTCATCTAGTATGAAAAAGGACTAGCTCTGAGTAGCTACCACATCTGGTATGAAAAAGGACCAGCTCTATGATGCCTCATCTGGTATGAAAAAGGACCAGCTCTATGATGCCTCATCTGGTATGAAAAAGGACCAGCTCTGTGATGCCCTACCTAGTATGAAAAAATACTAGCTCTAGGAAGGCTTATCTAGTATGAAAAAGGACTAGCTCTGAGTAGCTGCCACATCTGGTATGAAAAAGGACCAGCTCTATGATGCCTCATCTGGTATGAAAAAGGACCAGCTCTATGATGCCTCATCTGGTATGAAAAAGGACCAGCTCTGTGATGCCCTACCTAGTATGAAAAAGGACTAGCTCTGGGAAGGCTCATTTAGTATGAAAAAGGACTTGCTCTGAGTAGCTACCTCATCTGGTATGAAAAAGGACCAGCTCTTAGATGATACATCCAGTATGAGAAAGGAATGGCTCTATAGAGGTTCCTATGATGAGAATAATCAAGAGATAGCACCTATGATGATGCCCAGTGATGATCTAGATCGAGTAATGATGATCTACATCCAGTAATGATGATCCAGATCCAATGATGATATCCAGTGATGATCCAAATCGAGTGATGATCCAGATCCAATGACGATGCCTCATGATCATCCAAATCAAGTGATGATCCAAATCTAGTGATGATGTCCCATGATGATCCAGATCGAGAGATGATCTAGATTCAATGACTTGAAGATGAAGATGACTTGAAGACGAAGATGACTTGAAGACTTAGAAGACCTGAGATGTAGATGATGAGATGATCCAGTTGATACAGAGAAGAAGACCAGTGCTGAAAATTGTGTCGAAAGAATACCTTCCTAGTTAAGAGGGAGTGTTGATGTATTTGTAACTTCAGAATGTATTCATCTATGTATCTTGTGTATTGTAACCTGATGTTTATCCGAGATGTATCTATAATGTAATTGAGTCATGTTGTCATGCCCCAATGTTTCAATTGGGAGAATCAATAATGTAAACAAGTCATGTTAAGTCATAGTGTGTAACCCTCTGATTGCCTAAGGGTTAAAGTCCCCGCAGTTTCAGGGCATTAGGGTTATTAGACTCTCCTAGTAGAGGTCAGCCCTGGTAGGGTTTTAGTCATGTCAGGATTAGTATAAATAGAGAATTGGAGTCTCTATTTATCACACAACTCATCCACACTCAAGTATAGCGCATAGTTGAGGAAGGAGAAGACACTGGGGCTAGATAAGAAGAAGATTACTGATGTCGGGAGATCACTTACTGTTTTTGGGGATTTTACTATTTTGGTGCTGATTCTATCTCTGAGGAAATTGTGGGGTTTTCTCCATTTATGGTTTCCTCGAGGATAAACACTATGTTCATTGTCTCTTGTGTTTGATTGTTGTGCTTGTTATTCTCTTAGTAAAGATCCTAATATAATGCTAGCTTAATGATGAAATTCTAACAGGGAGTTCTTCAACCTCTGCTACAACTTGCAATGATAGGCTTGCACCTTCCTCTTGTTCCTCTTCTGAATCTGAGTAGGGCAGGTTCAAAATGTTCTCACTGTGTGTTGTACCTTCTTGGCCCTTTTCATTGAAATCCAAGTTTCTTTTGACCTTCTTGGCTTTGGAATAGGAAGGGGATTGTTCTACTACTGCTGTGGATATAGCCCTTCTCTTCCTTTTCCCACTTCTTGGTGGAATATACTTTTTAGCAGGAGACGTCCCCTTTTCTTTAGGCTGAAGGACTGTTTCAAAACCATTCCAAAATATGAAATAAGGCCATTCCATATTCCTCCTCTTCAGCAATTCTTGGATCAGAAGTTGGATAAGACCATGATGAGATAGTCTGCCAGTAATCTTGGTTGGCTTGGCCTTCACCTGGTGTGCTATTTTTGCCAAACTCCTATGTAAGTAAAAAGGAAAATTCAATGGGATTTTCCTTGTGAAGTGGTTCATCAGTTTAAAATGGTAAATCATGGCTTTGTTGTATCTCCATTCACATGTTATGTAGACCACAATGGCCTTCAGTAGTTGCTGCCACATCTCTTCTAGCCAGGAGGATGGTACACTTTTCTTCCACACTAGCTTCCTATGTTCAGGCTTTAGGTAAGATCTAAACTCTACATCTTTTGGTATGGTGGTCTTAAACCACTTCTCTCCTATGATAGGGAGTTCAGTCACTTTAGTAATTGTGGTTTCATCTATCAGGAATTCTTCTTTACCTATGACTGCCTTGGAGCCATCGAAAGAGAGCGAAAATTCCTCAGCCACTTGTTGGTGTGAACCTTGAATCTTCTCACAAAACCTATATCATCTAGCATCCTTGAAAAATTGACAAACTTCTGGATGTGCCTCCAGGTAGCTAATGTATCCCAACTGCTACCTAAGAGCAGGTCCTTCCTTCTTTATCTTGTTGAATGCCACTCCTAGGTGCCTGCAAATATAAACTCAAATTATGTAGGATAGTGTTTTAGCAGGCTTCTTCTCAGAGATGGATTTCTGGTGGAGAGAAATGCTAAGGTTGAGGGTGGAGTGTACTAAAGATTTGGCACAGATTATGAGGGATTTCAACTACATGATTGATGCTTAGGTCAGAGGGCGATGACTCTATTTTATCTTTTCGAGACCCCTTGTGTTAAAATAATCCTGGATACCCATTGGGGATTTCTAGATTTCTGTGGACAGATGGAGGGAGGAGGGTTTGAAATTACATCAGCCCTTATTAGTTTTTAATAATGACCTCCTCACTTAATTTCTCGGGCCCTGATGCATTCTTTTGTCCTTTTGGTGGTTTATCATGCCCTTTTATAATCACTACTTTGCCGACGGGCTCTGATTTGATGGGTTCCTAACCATTTCTCTCTTTTTACCTTTTTAGTGGTTAAAGGCCTTCTCGAATTTGTATACTAGCCACCAAAAACAACGATTTTGGTGGCTAATGAAATGATGACCCTTTCTCCCAAGCCACTGAAACTATTTTCCCAATGTTGCGGTGAAACTCAGCTTTCGACAGATAGTGGTCTCGCCGAATATTGCTTTTAACCACTAAAATCCCGTCCTTTCGGTGGCTAATGAAATGTCAGAGATTTCGCTTAAGCCACCAAAACTGCTTTTTCCCCAACATTTTTTGCTTGCTTTTGGTGGTTAACGCTCTTCTTGGATTTTTCAGTAAGCTACTGAAACCAACACTTTTCGGTGGCTAATGAGCTTTTTGAAGTCTCGCCTAAGCCACCGAAAGTGCTTTTCCCATTTACTCGACTGGGACCGCTTTCAATGGTTAACGCTTATCCTGCATTAAACTGTTAGATGCCAAAACAGAGCCTTTTGGTGGCTAATGAGCTATTAAGAACCCCACCTAAGCCGCCGAAAGCTAAAACTTCCAATTTTTTCAACCATATAAAAACTAGAGACCTTAAATTTGTTAGTCATCTTTAAATGTTTCATAGCATGACTCGAATTCTTCATACTATCAACATAAATTTATTTTGGGAGATAAGAAATTCAAACGACCCATAATATCTGGGTGAAAACTTGGAACAACTTTCAAGATTCAAGGAAATTTTCTTTCCCCTCACTCTAAGGTAAACATGATCCTCAACAATGAATTCTCTATTCAACCTATGCCTATCAGCATAGCTTTTTTGTCTGTCCTGGGCTACTTTCAGATTCTACCAGATCTTTACAACCTCCTGCTCATCTCCTTGAGTAATTCTGGACCAATCACAACCCTGTTCACTGGATTATACCAAGTCACTAGTGTCCTACACCTTCTTCCATACAAAGCTTCATATCGATTCATCCCCAAGGATGCTTGTTATCCATTGTTATAAGAAAACTCTACCAAGTGTAAATACTCTTCCCACTTGGTTAGTTTGTCCATCATGTACATGCGAAGCATGTTTTCAAGCACTTGGTTATCTCTCTCTGTCTAGCCATTATTCTGAGGATGGTAGGCAGTGCCAAATTTTAGCTTTGTACCCAAATCTTTAAACAATCCCTTTAAAAAATTGGAAGTGAACTTGACATATCTGCCAGAGACTATTGCCTTAGGAAATCCATGCAATTTGAAAATATCCTTCATGAATATCTTTTCAATGCCATCAGTCTTATGTGTAGACTTGATCGGTATGAAATGGGATGCCTTTGTTAACTTGTCCACCACAACCATGATGGAATCATGTTGTCTCCAATTCATTGGAAATCCTATAATAAACTCCATGGAAATAACTTCCCATTTCCATTCTGGAACTGGAAAAGGTTGCAACAAACCTGCTGGGTGTTGTTGCTCAACCTTCGCCTATTGACATTTCATGCACCTTGAAATATATTCAGCCATGTCCTTTTTCATTCATGGCCAAAAGTACTACTTTTTGGCTGTAGCAATTGTCTTTTGATATCCTGGGTGACTAGAATATGGAGCTTGATGGCTCTCATCCATAACAAATCTCCTCAAATATACTACATTTAGAATATAAATTTTGTTCTTATAGGTAATAAGTCCATCTTTCTCCAATTTATATCCCTCATACCTCTTTTCAAGGATTTTCTATTGCAACTTGTCTTTTACCTGCACATACAATTCATCTTCAGCAACATGATTAGCAATTTGCTACCTCAAATCCGATTGGAAAACAATAATGGATGCCACATGCATTTCCTGCACCTTCCTGATGAGTGCATCAGCTACCTTATTCTCTTTTCCCCTTATGTGGTTAATTTCAAAATCAAACTCACATAAAAATTCCATCCATCTAGCTTGCCTAGCATTTAGAGTAGGCTGATTAAACAAATACTTCAGACCACTATGGTCTGTCCTTAGCTCGAATCTTCTTTCCATACAGTAATTTCTCCACATCTTGAGAGAATGTACTATGGCTGCAAGTTCTAGATCATGAGTAGAAGAGTTCTTCTCATGTTCCTTCAACTTTCTTGACTCGTAACATATCACATGGTTGTATTGCATAAGGACTCCTCCTATTCCTTGACTGCATGCATTAGTACCCACCACAAAATCCTTCTTTGGGTCTGCAATCTTCAAGACTGGTGCACTGGTGAGAATATTCTTCAACCGTTGGAAGCTTCTTTCACACTTCACTGTCCATTCAAAATTTATGCCCTTCTTTTGCAAATAATTAATGGCATGTGCAACCTTGGAGAATCCTTCAATGAACCTCCTTTAGTATCCTGCAAGTGCCATAAAAGATCTTACTTCTGTCACACTTCTTGGAGTAGGAAAATTGATAATGACTTCAATCTTTTCAGGGTCCACAGATATGCCCTCTTCTGAGAAAATGTGACCCAAGTACTGAATTCTATCTTTATAGAAGTCACACTTGCTCAACTTTTCATACAACTGATTCTCCCTAAGAAATTGTAATGTAAACCTCAAATTCTCTTCATGCTTTTCCTCATTCTTAGAATAAACAAGAATGTCATCAAGGAAAACAAGAACAAACTTGTAGAAATACTTGCTAAAGAAACTATTCATAAGGCACACAAATGTAGCTGGTGCATTTTTGAGACCAAATGGTACCGCTACAAACTCATAATGCCCATACCTTGTCCTAAAGGATGTATTATGAATGTCATCATCCTTGAGCCTCACCTGATGGTAACCTGACCTCAAGTCAATCTTGGAAAACACCTTTGCTCCCCTCAATTGATCAATTGGGTCATCAATTTGAGGAAGAGGATACTTATTCTTTACTGTAACTTTGTTCAGCTGTCTGTAATCAATGCACAATCTAAGTGTACCATATTTCTTCCTTACAAACATAACTGGTTCTCCCCAAGGAGATACACTCAGCTTGATATACTTTTTCTCCAACAAATCTTGCAAATGTAACTTCAACTCTAACATTTTTGGCATACTAATTCTGTAGGGTGTCTTGGACACTGGTGCTACTCATGGCACGAGTTCAATTGTTAAATCAATTTCCCTCTTTGGAGGAAGCCCTTGAATCTCATCAGAAAAAACATCCTTGAATTCATGCAATACTTGAAAGTCCTCCAACCTAGGAGTTCATTCTCCGCTGCCTAAACAATATGAGCTGCATACAATTGGAAATGTTAGAATAATCAACCCATAGTTACCTACCTTAGCCGTTAATTAAATCATTTTTATCTTATTTACCTAGTCTCTTATATTCCACTCTATTCTAGTTGCCTTCTACATGTCATAGAAGTCAACACTTGCTAAAACTGAGTCATGGAGCACTTGGGAAAAATCCTGGAAACCATATTTAGCATGTCTTCTTTATTCCAGATCCTTCAAAGTGAATATCTGCTTTTTCTGCAAAGCTGCCTGTTTTATTGAGAATTAAGGCAAAAGGGAAAGCAAGACTAGGTATGAGTTGTCCTAATAAAAGCATGCATGAGTTGTCTTTCCATCCCTTATTAGCTTGCCTACTTGACTTTGATAATTCGTGAGCATCTAAGTGTATTTGGAAACTACTTTATTCACCTATGGGGGATTTGACTAGATTTAGTAAGCCTATTGTTATCTCCCAAAATAAATTTATTTTGATAGTATGAAGAATTTAACTCATGCGATGAAAGATATGAATATCACTGATAGTTTGAAAGCCTTTATTTTTTTATTTGGGTAAAAATTTCACAAGTTGTAGCTTTCGGTGGCTTGGGAAAGGATCAGAACATCTCATTAGCCATCGAAAGACGAAAGATAAATAACAGGTGGAAAACCCCTTCAGTGGTTAGGCATATTGCTAAAAAATTTCACTACCATCGGAACATTTTTAAACAGTGATCGGAGGTGTAGTCCTCTATTCCACCGATGTTTCGGAGTTTTAGTTCACTACGACGCCACCACTGCGAAGAATATAGTGATTGAAAGCTCCAATGGTTAGTAGTTTGGAGTTTCGATCACCGAAATTTTGGATTTTTAGTTCACTGCGGCGCCGCCACTGCGGAGAATATAGTGATTGAAAGTTTCGATGGTTAGTGGTTTAAAGTGTCGATGATTAGTGGTTTTGGGTTCCGATCGCCGATGCTGAGAATATTAGTCGTTGAAACCTCCAACACTAGTGCAACATTCATATTTGAGGTTTTGATTCCGCAACAGCGAGAAACAAACTAACTACGGGTTCTGCCACAACAGAAAATCATCAGCGATCGGAGGAACTAAGAACTACGCATCGGAGCTAGAAAACACTAATCGTCGGCACAATAGTCCACTAAGGAGCCGCAATGGTGGGAGATAGGCTGACTATGGGTTTCGATATAATACAGACTCATCATTGATCAAAAGAACTAAGGGCTATAGATCAGCGAGGTAAAGCTAAGCAGCTCCATAGTGTCGATGAGGCGACGGACAAGGCCTCTGATCAATCACAAAAATCATTCTGAATAATAGTTGCACACATCAGTGAATAACAAGGCTTTCCATCAGCGGCATGGAGGACTAATGCCCCAATTCCTTTGACAAACAACTTTCGACAGTGATAAAAATAGTTTGTTCCACCTCCAAAATAGCGGTAGTGCTCTGGTCTAGGGCACCCATGTGCTAGAAGATAGAGCTTTCGATCAACGACCGCGGTGCTAAGGTAGGAAATATGGTGGATTAAACAAGAAAGGTCACTTCAGTTAAACATCGAGACACTGGCTATTGGAAGCAATTTCACAGTGAACTAGTAGTGGTGATTATCAGCAACCACTTCAATTATTAAAAATTTGCTCAGTGAACTAGATATTCACAATAGATAGACAAATAGTTAGCAAGGGTTTGAAGCCCTAATATGAGAAAACTATCACTTTCAAGTATTTTTTGTGTAAACAGATCGAATTTTCAGTATCTGTCATTTTTGTAGAAGGCTATAAAGCCCATGATTGATTTTATAATAAAGGTTTAACTTCGAGGATTTATGAGCCAATAATGCTTTCAAGCTTCTCATTTTACTTATTCATGATATAAGCTCTTTTGTTGTGATCTGTTTAGCCATCATCTCTTTCTTTACTATGTTTATGCCTGAATGTGCATTTAGGTCATTTTCAGATTTATTAAAAAGACGATAGCTGTCATCCTATTGGTTTATTAGTGATATTTGATTTATAAATACCATCCTCGGTAGGATTTATCCATTTATATGCATGTGTTATGTGCATAATTCGGCCATCCTAGTGAGTTCTCCATCCATGCACCTTATTGTCAAACTTCTGATCAAATTGCAACTAAAAGCCTTGTAAACAAGTGATTTTTATGCATGCCTTGAGAGTGGAAAGGTTACATAGGTCAAATGACTTGACCCATATCTAAAAACCCAAAAAAACATTGTAAGTTACTAGGCATCCTTGAGCTACAACCTAGAGGAGTTTCCTAGAGTGATAACAAAGTGGCGCCATTGTCGGGGAGAGGAGATTGAAGCTCAACTTCCCTGGGAGATGACATAGATCCATGCTTTGATGATAGACAAAGCCTGGACATTATTATGGTTGTAATCATCTATCTGGTGACTCCATTTATATAAGGTGGCTTCAAGAAGACCAAGTACCAGAGCAAATCCAAAGGGGCCACTAGAAACACCTGTTTTAGATCAAGAAGATATTTTGAGGAAAGCTAGGGCTTTACTAAGATAGACCAACAGTACTACACAAAAAGCTACATCAGGTATTTCAAGAAATATTTTTGCTATTATTTCTTCTGTTGAAACTCTTAATTCCCAGGAATTTTTAGATACATCAGAGAAGTTTAGGTTTGAGGAATCTTCAAGCATTGCTACTTGTGAAGATCTCATCCCTGGTGACTCCATTGAAGAACTGTGACTCCGCGAAGGGATCATACTAGAGAAAATCAAGAGAGGCCACCAGCAACACCTGTTGCAGACCGATAGAAGATCATTAGAAGAAAACCTAGCCCTGCTGCTAGGGAAGATTTACAAAGACTTCTATTTCCCTGATCCATTCGAATTTAATAAATCTCCACTGGGGAGGACCCAGTTGATAAAAGATGAACATGCTGAATTCAAAATCTAGGTACCAATTCAGTAGTTTACTTTATGAACTGTTGTTATTTTTTATTAGCTCCTTTATACTTTTCCCGTCACATGTTAAAAGAATTATCTTATGTTTTATATATTTTGAAGATTATCAACCATCTTTTATAAATCCATATGTAGAAGAATATTTGTAGCCTGCTTGTATTGTAGAAGGTGAATCAGTCTGTGTGCCACAACTCATCTATAAAAATTACCACTATACCCAAATTCCTTCTAAATATCATCAACCATGTAACCTTGAAGAAACCAAAACTGATTAAAAACCTATGCAGAGATCAACACTCGTTTCCATACACTACCACATTTTGACCAAAAATCCGACGGCCGTCATGTCGGATTTTCGACACTTCCCTGTCGCATGTACGACACTTTGGTTTTTTTTGAAGCGTCGGAAACTTGTCATCGGTTAAGCGACACTTAAGCAACCGTCGCTTAAGCAACACTTAATTAACCGTCGCTTGAATTTAACTCGTCAGTTATCCAACACTTATTAAGCGACAATGACATAAATTTTTAAAAACTTTTAGACCCACAGGCATCGGATAAGCGACACTTATAAGCATCGCTTAAGCGACGTATGTTAATTTTTTTTTAAAAATTAATTGTAAACTGTCGGATAAGAGACACTTATAAGCGTCGCTTAAGCGACGGCTGTTAATTTTTTTTTTTTTTAAACTTAATTGTAAATTGGGTATAACAGTTGACCACATTAACAGCCATTCAGCCTTTGCTTTGTTGTTGCCCAAATTTTCGTCTTGTACATTCCTCTATGGTGTGCTAGAAGTTTCAATTTCTAATGGATTAACTTAGGCATTGCATTAGACATTTGAATGAAGCAATTGTACTCCTTTTGTTCAAATCATATGTATATGTGTACTTGTAATGAGAGAAATTGAACCTAAAATTTAGGATGATACTGCCTGCAGAATTTGGATCGCTCTGGAGTTTTATCCTGTGCAAAGATCAGTCATGATGAGAATGCTATCACTAATGCCATTGAGATCTATGAGAGTGCAAGGTAAAACATGTTGGGTTAAGGTAAATTGGCTTATCATGTCGGTATTTCTTGAGAATTGTTTATTCGGTAATGTGTTGGATTCTGATGCCATTCAAAAAATGCATTGATCATGTTCGCAGTGGTGCAAAACAATTGATGACCTCAAATAATGACTCAGTTGTACGCATTATTGATGCTGAGACCTTCTATATCCTTCGGAGTAATACTTTTCCATGGCCTGTAAATGTAATCTAAGATCTCTTTTCAAGAATCAACCACAAGGATTTAGACATCAGTATCAGTTTAAAAATAGCATTTTGTATTGATAAAATTCAGCTGTTTGTTTTCTGTCTTCTTTACAGCATACTTCTATTAGCCCAGATAAAACACTAGTGGTAGTGGTTGGAGATCATGCTGATGGACTACTTGGGGATCATTAGACAGGGAAGGTACGAAATAGTTCCTCATCTTGGGGTTATTTATTACATAAGTTGCTTTTATGAGTTTTATCTTATTATTTTCTAGATTTTTTTATCCAACAAGCTTTACAGGTAGACTGGTGTAATTATATTCTTTTTAGGACAATCTTATTTGTAGGGCCAATATTGTTTAGACGGACACTATAGATATTATTTTATAACTCTGCTCAAGTTTGAAGCAGAAGAGTTGATGGCTGGTGGCAAATATCCACTAGCTCCTAAAGTCCCAAACCACTCCCACACATTAATTAAGCCTTTAAAATAAAGGGAAATTTACTAATGACGTCCTTTGGCCATGTTTGTGAATCTGAGCCTTGTCAGCATGGCATTTACATTTTTTTGTTTATGAGAATCTGAGCCTGATATAGATATTAACATATACAATATTATGGTCATTATTCACCATGTTTTATGATCTATCATTCCTACTTCTTACCTAAGGATTTGGATCCTATGTTGTGGAAATATTGAGTTCATACATATAGTTAATGTTTCCATAAATGTATGATAAATTATTGATTATGTTTATATTAATATGTATAAGCTTCAATACATGTCTTATTGTGAATTTGTGGGACTTTAAGACTGTTTGAGTTTCGTAGATGATAAGAAAGGCCATTATTAAGTTGATGGAATGTTGTGGCAAGAAGGAAGCAGATACAAAAGACTCGAATTTTTGGGAGCTGATGCATATGGTTGAGTCTGTAAAGCCCCAAACAAACAAACTAAGGAATTCATTGCTATGAAGTTGGTGAAATATGCCATGCAATCTAAGTCTATCTTAAAGAGAGTCCATTGGGAAGTCATGCAATCTAAGTCTACAAAATATTTCTTTTCTGAAATGAGAGCCTAGATCGAATCCCACTCTCGCCAAAGAAGGTAAGAAAACCACAAAAGAAGGTAAGAAAACCACAATTAAAGGTTTTATTGTACAAAACTAGTGATTCACAAGAGTCACAATGTAGATTTTTATCCATGGATATCATGTCCATCTCTGACTTCTATAATTAGACCTCAACGCTACAGAACTGATAATGGGTAGACTAGATCTGCATATAGCTTTGCCTTGGTTGTATCAATTATTTTTTCATCAATAAATGGAGTCCTTATGGTGAAACTATGATGAAACCTTTGTTAACGATTCTGAGCTCTTCCAACCATAAATTGAAGGCATTTGCATGCTTTCCCACTTCAGTTTATGTTGTTGATGGCACTTGGTATTAAAAAAAAAAAAATCTGAAACAGTATAATCCCGATCCCGGATAAAATGTAACTTACGGGAACACTATTCAAGTAAGTGT
>LPNX010907008.1:67344-102181 GCA_001517045.1 Pseudotsuga menziesii | reverse complement strand
TGGAAAAGGGAACCACCATGCCAATGGAATATTGGGTAGCAATAGAGGCTACCACCAAAACAATCATTCAAAGAATGATTAAAGGGAAGGTTGTTGTTGGATGAATAACACATATGGGCCACATATGGCCAAGCAGATCATGACCAATAGGTACCTTGATGGTAATTTCCATCCTTGCAACTTTGAATAAGGAGCAGTCATCCTTTTAACCAATTAAGTGTATTTTTTTAAATAATTGATCAATTTATGCACCGTCGCTTAAGCGACGCTTTCTAGGCTAGCCGTCGCTTAAGCGACGCTTATGAGCCTAGCCGTCGCTTAAGCGACGCTTATGACCACAGTTTAAAAAAAAAATTAACTTTGTGATTTTTGATAGGTTTAAAAGAAAAAATCCACCCGCCGTCGGAAGTAACCGTCAGATTTTGGATCGAAATGTAGTAGTGATAACCATTGAAACTTGTCAGCAGATTGTTATCCCTCATGATCAACCCACAGCCTTTCAAATCAAAATCATAATGAAGATGTTTAAGCCATTAAAATTGCCCTCTTGGCTTCATCCCTATCCTCTTGGTTGTTATGAATATCTCCCTCGGTTTTCCGGAGAAAATCAAGCTTCAACGGAAAGGCACGTGGAATCTTTCAAAGATTTTATTGAACATTTTCAGATTGTTCATGAGGATGTAATCATGAGATATTTCTCTAAATAGTTGATTAGAGTTGGTACTATATGGTTCAAGAATTTAAGAACTAACTCTATTGGCTCTTGGATAAAATTCACTAATGCATTTTTGAAGCATTGGGGTGAGAACAAATCTCTTGATTTGTATCTCGTTGATTTCTATGCTCTGAAGAGAGAGGAAGATGAAACTTTGCCTATCATCAATTGAAGATTCTACGACACTTATCATGCTATGCCTTTGGATATCCAACCCATAGAGAGAGTTGCCTTTATATATTATGTGATGGGACTACATTCAAAACTTGCCCTTCTTCTGCTAGAAAGGAAATATTCTTCTTTACGCATTCTATTTGAAGATGCTTTAGAGGTGGAGAAAAAAATTTGTGCTTCAAGGAAAATCCCAGAGTAGTTTGATTTTGAAAACCATCATTTACCTGACCTAGATAGACATCAGTATGAGTTAGATTTTGAACAGGAAGATTATGAGTCTAAAGAAGATTTGGAACAGCAGCAAGCATGTGAGCTCCTTTCAGATTTAGAATCATATTCTTCAGTGTTTGCAAATTACTCCCAAGATAGGTATGAATCTGGATTTTATGATCATTTTGCAAACTAGGATGAGCCTATGATAACTGATGATTGTATAGGAAATTATATGTTTTCAACTGATCTTTATTCATATGATGTAAGCCCTGTTTTATCATCTTATTATGAGCACTATTCTCAAAAGGGAATTTTAATGATTGATGATCAAGATCTGATCATAAGAGAACAAGAAGGTTCAGATCAGCTATTGAGCTTTCATTTTGATGCGACAAAGGTTGAGCAATCAACATTCAACATTGAAATCAGTAGAGGAAAATATCAGCAGCATAAAATGGTATTTCCTATTGGCTTTTATAACCCTGTTGCTGACTATCTGGAACTTATGAGCAGCATAGATATCAAAATATTTTTGTCAAATGATAGCTAGTTCTGTCACCCTTCGAAACTACGTCATTGCTGCATGCTAGGGTTTCATTTATTTTTTCGGTCAAGATCAGGGATAAGTTCAGCAGATCAGCTTCTGACCTGGCTTCATTGGAAGCATGATGTCACATGATAAGAAGGATCTACTGATTATAATTAGGAGTAGAAGTAGATAGGAAAATAAGCTCTTAATATGAGCAACTAGGTCATTTTCAGTTGTTTTCATGAATAAGCAAAGTAGGCTACAGGCAGGGTGCAGCGGATCAGTTATAGAAGACAAATGACTCCATGCCTAATGGAACACTATAGCTTTAATTATTCTTTTTTAGAAAAGGAAGTTTGGTCTGGGGTTCTTGGGACCTCACGGGGAGGTTCCCATCCCCAAGTAAGAGCCATATGTTATCTCCCAAAATAAATTTATTTTGATAGTATGAAGAATTTAACTCATGCGATGAAAGATATGAATATCACTGACAATTTGAAAGCCTCTGTTTTTTTATTTGGGTAGAAATTTCACAAGTTGTAGCTTTCGGTGGCTTGGGTGAGGATCAGAACATCTCATTAGCCACTGAAATATGGAAGATAAATAACAGGTGGAAAACCCCTTTGGCGGTTAGGCGTATTGCTAAGCTTTTTCACTGCCATCGAAACATTTTTAAACAATGATCAGAGGTGTAGTCCTCTATTCCACTAACATTTCGAAGTTTTAGTTCACTGCGGCGCCACCACTGCAAAGAATATAGTGATTGAAATCTATGATGGTTAGTAGTTTGGAGTTTCGATCACCGACGTTTCAGATTTTTAGTTCACTACTGTGTCACTACTATAGAGAATATAGTGATTGAAAGTTTCGATGGTTACTAGTTTAAAGTGCTGATGATTAGTGGTTTGGGGTTCCGATCACTGACGCTGAGAAGATTAGTCGTTGAAACCTCCAACACTGCGGTAGCATTCATCTTTGAGGTTTCGATGCTGCAATGGAGGGAAACAAACTGACTATGGTTTCCGCCACAATAGAAAATCATCAGCAATCAATGGAACTAAGGACTACGCATTGAAAATAGAAAACACTAATCGTCATCACAATAGTCCACTAAGGAGCCGCAACGGCGGGAGACAGATTGACTAGGGGTTCCGAGACAATACAAACTCATCGGTGATCGAAAGAACTAAGGGATACATATTGGTGAGGTAAATATAAGCAGCTCGGCAGTGTCAGTGATATAATGGACAAGGATTTCGATCAATCACAAAAATCATTCCGAATAATAGTTACATGCATCGGCGAATAACAATACTTTCCATCGACGATGTAGAGGACTAATGCCCTGATTCCTTTAACAAACGAATTTCGATAGCGATAAAACTACTTCATTCCACCTTCGAAACAGTGGCAGTGATTCGTTCTAGGGATCCAATGTGATAGAAGATAGAGCTTCCGATTAGTGACCGCGGTGGTAATGTAGAAAATCTAGAAGATTAAACAAGAAAGGTCACTTGAATTAAACACTAAGACACTAGTTGTTGGTGGCAATTTCATAGTGAACCAATAGTGGTGATTATCAATGACCACTTCAGTTATTAAAAATTCGCTCAGTGAACTAGATCTTCACAATAGATTGACAAATAGTTAGCAAGGGTTTGAAACCCTAATCTAAGAAAACTATCACTTTCAAGTATTTTTTGTGTAAACAGATCAGATTTTCAGGATCTGTCATTTTTGTAGAAGGCTATAAATCCCATGATTGATTTTATAATAAAGGTTCAACTTTGGGGATTTACGAGGCAATAATTATTTCAAGCTTCTCATTTTACTTATTCATGATATAAGCTCTTTTGTTGTGATCTATCCAACCATCATCTCTTTCTTTACTATGTGTATGCTTGAATGTGCATTTAGGTCATTTTCAGATTTATTAAAAATCTGAAAGCTATCATCCTATTGGTTTGTTAGTGATATTTTATTTATAAATAACATCCTCAACATGATTTAGCCATTTATATGCATGTGTTATGTGTGTAAATCGACCAACCTGGTGAGTTCTCCATTCCTGCACCTTATTGTCAAACTTTTGAGCAAATTGCAACTAAAAGACTTGTAAACAAGTGAGTTTTATGCATGCGTTGAGAGTTGAAAGGTTACATAGGTTGACTGACTTAACCCATATCTGAAAACTCCATAAAACATTGTAAGTTACCAGGCATCCTCAAGCTACAACCTAGAGGAGTTTCCTGGAGTGATAACACCTACTTTTTGACTATTTCGAATGGCATCCTTATGCATTCAAATATCTCATGTAATTATATATTGTAGCAGCCTATGACTTCACAAGGTTGGATATTGTACACTTATTCAATACAGATTAGTGTTATGCTCTAATTTCAGTCTCCTTTGATGGTAATTTTGCATGTTTGATTAGCAATTTTGTGAGTGTAATTGTTCTATCACTTGGGTTCAATTTCCACATGGTATCAGAGCCTTTGTATATCAATTTCTCTCCTTAAATATTGCTATTGCAAGTTTGACATCTTGACTAGGAGAATATTCTACTGACTGAAGGGAACAATTTCTAAGCTATGGACCAATCTCATAAGGTCATCTTGACTCCATTTAATTTCTTTGAATGGAAAGATGAGATGGATATATTATTGAGAGTGAAAGGTCTCTACAAGGTGACTATGGCAACTGAGGCAGAGCCCAATGTAGCTACAGAGAAAATAAAATGGCACAACAGGAGAGATGAGGCCTATGGTCTTTTATGTCTGAGCATTTCAAGATACCTCCTCTTCCATCTTGATGGATTGACATCACCTAATCAAGTGTGGGAGAAGCTTGTATAGCTTTTTGGTAAGACAGATGAGATGAGAGGAAATCAAATCGAGAATGAATTGATATCCTTGAGTCCCAGCAGCTTCGAATCCTTGCAAATCTATTTTTCCAAGTTTAAAGCCCTTGTTTTGCATCTAAAATAGCATGGAATTGAAAAGAAAAAAGAGAAAGTAGTTTTGGCCATCCTCTCAAAACTTGGCCCTGAATATTTAGTGTTTGTTTCGACCTTCCATGCCGCCAAGTTGACAACTCAAGCCTAGAAGATGCCTAAGCTTGCAGAGTTCATGGAATCCCTCACACAGTAACAAGATAAATTGGTGATGATGAGCACCATCAAACCTTCCAAAGACCAACCTTTGGTTGCTGGATATTTAAGGGTGGATTCAAAAGTCAAGAATAAAGCTAAGAATCCACCTAAGCAAAAGAGAGATAAGAACAAGTCTCAAGAGAAGACCCAAGGCTCCAAGAAGAACTCCCAGAAGAAGAAGAACAAAGGAGAAATGAGCAAGTGTGCATACTGCAGTAAGGGCTATCATCCTAATAGCTCTTGTATGAAGAAGACAATTGACATGCTGACCCAACTCCTGGAGAAGAATAACAGCTCCTTTCCTGATTGCTCAAACAAGACGGAAGGAGGATCAAATTCAGAGGACAGAGAGGGAGTACATGCTTTGGTTGTTGGCACATCATGCTCACCTAGCTTCATCACAGACTCTGGATCTTCTAGAAATATGGTTTCAACAAAGGAGGAATTCTCCACTCTTGACATATCAAAAGGTCCACCAATAGTTTTGGGAGATGACTCTCTCACTGATAGTTTTGGGAAAGGAAGGATTGATCTTGACCATGGAAGTTCAATAATGTGATGTATATTCCAGGTCTTGCCTCTAATCTCTTGTCAGTGTATCAGATGACTCACACGGGGTCTCCAAAGAAGGTCATCTTCTCCCCTGATGATGTTGAAATCATAGAGATTTCAAATGGTAAAGTCATAGTAAAAGGTGTTGTTGATCACACTTCGAAGGGATAAATGTTTTCCCATTTTCTACCCTACTCAAACCCCTATGCTCTTTTGATTCATGCTAATGAGGAAAGCAATATTTGGCAGGAAATATTTGGCCATCTTAACTATAAGTATATTTCTGATTTGAGTGAAAAATATATGGTCATAGGGTTACCAAAGATTAAGTTTTCCAAGGGAGTCTGTCAAGGTTGTATCCTAGGAAAACACCCAGAGCACAAATTTGAGAGAGCTAGTCATGAGAGAACCTCTGCACCTCTTGAGTTGATCCACAGTGATGTTGCTGGTCCATTTCCTCATATGTCCATGATTCAAGCAAAATATGCACTGACCTTCATAGATGAATTTTCCAGGTATTGTTGGGTTTACTTCCTAAAGCATAAGTCTGAAGTTTTTGACCTCTTCAAAGTCTTTAAGGCCTTGGTTGAAAACCAGTCTGGGAGGAGACTCAAGATCCTCAGATATGAAAATGGTGGTGAGTATGTCAATTCTGAGTTCATTCAATATTTTAAATATGTAGTTATTAATATGCAGCATTCAATCCCTTACACACCCTAGCAAAATGGTGTGGCTGAGAGAAAGAATAGATCACTAAAGGAGATGGCAACCTGCATGATGGAGGCTAAGAATTTGTCACCAAAGTTTTGGGCCGAGGCTATAAATTGTGCATTCTACATCCAGAAAAGGGTCCCTCATAAAGAGCTTGATGATATGACTCCTTTCCAATCTTTGAGTGGGCGCAATCCAGATGTGACCCATTTCAGGATTTTTGGCTCAAAGGCTTGGGCTAGAATTCCAACTGAAAAGAGAAAGGCTTTGTAGCCCCAAATACAAGAGTGCCTATTTGTTGGGTATTCTAAATATTAAAAAGGGTAGAATATGATCAACTTGAGAACTAACAAATCCTTCATTGAAAGAAGTGTTCAGTTCCAAGAAGAGCCTTTAGTAGCAGTTGAAGTTGGAGAGTCTTCTTCACCACCATATTCATTGAATGTAAGTGGAGAGACAAATGAGTTTGCTGATTCTGATATGTCTGATAATGATAATTTAATTTCAGATCCTAACATTTCTATAGGACCAAAATGGACAACAAAGACCATTCATGCAGCTGGGGAACTAGCTGGAAATCCTAGTGACCCTAGGAGGACTAGATATCAGTTTGAGAGTGCCCTGTGTATGAAAGACCCTTTGTTTGTAGAGAAGTGCTATATGATGGTTGAATCAGACCCACATACATATGAATATGTAGCACATGATCCAATATGGAAAACAGCCATGAAAGAAGAATTCAGCTCGCTCTAGAAGAACAACACTTGGGAACTGGTTGATCTTCCCTTAGGGACGAAGCTAGTTCAATGTAAATGGGTTTTCAAGACTAAGTTTGCTGCTGATGGTTCACCTTTGAAATATAATGCAAGATTTGTAGCCAAGGTCTACTCACAAGTACATGGTATTGACTACAATGAAACCTTTGTACCAGTGGCAAATATGGACTCCATAAGGCTAGCTTTAGCCATTGCAACTTTAAAGCAATGGGAGGTACATCACATGGATGTGAAGTGTGATTTCATAAATGGAGATATCAATGAAGAGATTTACATGTAGCAACCTCAAGGGTTTGTTTCTAATCCATATTTTGTGTCCAGGTTAAAGAAATCATTGTATGGGCTCAAGCAAGCCCTCAGGTCTTGGTATGCCAAGATTGATGGCTTTCTACTGTCATTGATTTTTGTTTGATGCAATTCTGATCCTAATGTTTATTTGAAGCTAATTCATGGTTCTTTGATGATAATTTTCTTGTATGTGGATGACCTTGTGATTACATGAAGTTCAAATAAAGAGTTTGCCTCCTTGAAGGATGCAATGGACCATGCATTTTTTATGACTGATTTGGGATTGTTGAGCCAATTATTGGGTCTCGAAATTGCTCAATCCCAACATTGAATCAAATTAAATCAGTCCAAGTATGCCTTAGATTTTTTGAACAAGTTCAACATGAATCATTGCAAGCCAAGCAAGACTCCCTTCCTTTCAGGAGTTAAGCTTGAAGAAGCAGGTTCTTCTCATATGGTAAATAATACATTGTATAGGCAGTTGATTGGGTGCTTGCTTTACCTTACATACACTAGACCTGATATATCTTATTCAGTTAGTGTGGCTTCCAGATACATGGATCAGCCTCATGAGATCCATTGGAGATAAGCCAAAAGGATCCTTAACTTTGTTCATGGAACAAGAACTCATGGGATCTTCTACAAAGCTAAATATGATCATGATTTGATTGGGTTTACTGACAGTGATTGGACAGGTGACAACACAGATTGAAATTAAACATCAAGATGTGTTTTCATGCTTACAAAAGGACCAATCATCTGGTCAAGCAAGAAGCAGAGTGCCATAGCACTCTCATCTATAGAAGCCGAGTACAAAGGAGTTGTAAATGCAGCAACTCAATGTTTGTGGTTGCAGGGAGTACTTGGTGAGTGTGGCTTCGAATCAAAGTTTTCAACTATTATATATTGTGATAATTAGAGCACCATTTCAATATGCAATGATCCATTTTAGAGATAGAGAACCAAAGACATTGAGATCCATATGCACTACATCAAACAACTTGTGCATGATGGCACCATTCACCTACTCTTTTGTGCATCTTCAGAACAAGTAGCAGACATATTCACTGCCAAAGTTTTTTGCGAGAAGACATTCGACAATCTCAAATCACTGTTGGGGATTTCTGATCATGCTATGAAGCATGATTGATGACAAGATTTTCAAATTTTGTTTTACTGTGCATGTTTAAGGGAGGATTTTCCCATTGGGTTTTTGCCTTTTTCCTTGGTTAAATGGGCATGCAGTATGTAAAGGGTGACTAATCCTTATTGATATGCCCTATAGTTTTCTTATATTTACTCATAAATCCAGGATTAAGGGGGGTTATTAGAATAATCAACCCATAGTTACCTACCTTAGACATTAATTACATCATTTTTGTGTTAATTACCCAGTCTCCTATATTCCACTCTATGCTAGTTGCCTTCTACATGTCATAGAAGTCAACACTTGCTAAAAATGAGTCATGAAGTGCTTGGGAAACCTCCTAGAAACAATATTTAGGATTTATGCTTTATTCCAAATCCTCCAAAGTGCATATCTGGTTTTTCTGCAAAGCTGCTTGTTTTATTGAGAATTAAGGCAAAAGGGAAAGTAAGGCTAGGTGTAGTTTACTTGTTTTTTTCTCATGTCATCCTCCATCCTTTTCTCCTAATAAAAGCATGTATTAGTTTTCTTTCCATCCCTTATTATATTTCCTAGTTGAATTTGCTAATTTGTGAGCCTCTAAGTGGATTTGGAAACTACTTTATGCACCTATGGGGGATTTGACTATATTTAGCAATCCTACTTTTTGACTATTTCAAATGGCATCCTTATGCATTTGAATATATCATGTAATTATACATTTCAGCATCCTATGACTTCACACAGTTATCTATTGTACACTTATTCAATACAGATTAGTGTTATTCTCTAATGTCAGTCTCCTTTGATGGTAATTTTGGATGTTTGATTAGCAATTTTGTTAGTGTAATTGTTCTATCACTTGGGTTCAATTTCCACACCTTCCTACAAAATTTATTGAAATTTATTGCTGAAATATGGATCACAAAAATTACCTTTGGAATGCCTCTTACCACTCTTAGGTTCCCTTCTTTATCCACGCATTCAAAAGTCTTATGGTAATAGTCAAGCTTTACCGTGTGAGCTTCTAACCAATCCATCTGAATGAGGAAATCATAGGAACCAAGGGTTATAACATTCATATCTACACAAGTAACCCATCCATTCATCACCAGTGGGAATTTCTCTACCACTTCACTAACCTTTCTCTTAGTTCCAGTGGCTATCTAAACTAACCACGATTTTCTATGCTTCACTTTCTTGAAAGCACAAATATCCACTACTCTAGGAGCAATGTAACTATTGGTATAACCATGGTCAATTAAAATAGAAAAAGATTGCTCAACAATATTACCTGCAACTTCAACCACGGTTGACTTATGATCTGCTTGGAAGTCCTCCAGTGCTACGCAGATCCTAGGGACGACCCTTTCTAATTGACCCACTATTTCTGCCTCTTGAATGTTGTAAGATAGCCTTGCACTCTCATTCTCGAGTGCATAATTTCGGTGCATGTGGGGTCCTCCACATCTCCAACATTGGAGTGGTTCTCTAATCTGTTGTGGATTTCTTGGCTTTTCTCCCACCACTCTAGCTGGCTACTTCTCAGCTTGGGATGGTTGCTTCTGCTGATTCCTAAAGTTAGAAGGTTAGAAACCTTTATTCCTTTGGTCATACTTATCATTCTTCTTGTCCTTCCACGTATTATGATAGTCATGTTTCCCTCTTCTTTTCTCATAGCAATACTTAGCTTTCCTTATTGCTTCTTCCAGAGTTCTAGGTTCATAAAAATCAATTCTGTCTTTGTGAGACAGAGGAAATCCACTCAAGGAATGATAGATTTTACTTTCTCATCCTTGACGTACCTAACATATCTCAACATATCCAAGAACTTGTTTGCATACTCTTCCATGGTCTACAGTCCCAATCTAAGCTGATGAAATTTTTTGATCTTGTCATCATAGTACCTATTAGAAAGGTATTTCTGCTTGAAATACTTCTGGAACTGTTTCGATACAATTTTCCTTTCATTAATCTTCTTCACTTGCCTGAAGTGCTCCCACCATATGGATGCTCTTCTAGTCAAATTGAAGATGTCTACTCTAGCCTTCATATTTCCTAAATAATCTTGAACTTGGAAATATTTCCTCATCCCATGAAGCCAAGCTTCAGCTTCTTGACCATTCTTTATCTCGCCATTAAATATAAGCGACCTTGCCTTCTTAAACTCATCATGTGAATGGTTTCAATAATGCCTCTTCCTCTCATTATTGTGAGAAGAGGAACTTGAATCACTAGTGGATCCTTCAGAGTCAGATGACTCACTAGGAGATCTCTTTCTCTTTCTAGTAGTGCTCTTACTGCCTTCCAGCCTTAATTCTTGGTCCCCAGAGTTCATTCACCTTTGAATATCTATCAAACTTTGTAGCATGGCTGCATTCAACTGATTCTACTCCTCTTGAGCCTTAACCAACCTTTCTCTTTCTACCTTGTAGCTTTGCATCTCCACCTTAAGGCTTCTCATACTGGCTGTAAAATATGGGGGAGTATCTTGAAACCTCATCCCATTAAACTATGTTTCAGCATTTCCAACAAAAACATTTTCCCCCATAGCATCTTCCTTGTGCTCATAGGGATCCTGTGCATCATTCATGCCGTAGGTTCTCATGGATGAGCCAATTACCCACTCTTCCAAAATGCACTATGACTATGCAAAATGTGTTATAAAACACCATTTGTTAGATACACAGTAATTCAAAATTAAAACCATTTACTTACTATCAATTTTCCTATCTAGGCCGAATACTGTAACTAACAAGTCTGTTAACTATTCAACTCATCCCTTTTAGGCCCGACGATGCAACCCGTAGTGCTGATACCATGTTGTAGTGTTGGCACCACTTTGTAGATACCACTTTGTAGTGTACTACAATTCTGGTATCCAGGGATATTCTCAACCCTTTCAATTTATTCATTCTGGCCCATTTAGGTCCTGTGCTACAACCAACAGCTCTGATACCACTATGTAGCATCCCCATACCCCATTATCATGTAGAATTAAAAATTTCATCGAGTACCTTTACTAACCATCAAAACACAGGGCATGTCCGAAAACCACTTCACAACATTTCCAACACTGTCATGCTCCCTCCTTGCTTCCAATGATCAGTTCGACAATATGCAAGGAAACATCTCAGAGGAGATCGGATGATAGAGAGAAATCGCGATGGAAATCAACGATCACAAATGGTCCCGCATCTGGAATCAAATCAACGGCTAAGAATCATCCCGCAAAAATCGATGGTGTGGAAAACTTGAGTTACGGGATCAAGTAATATGGAAATTGCGATACTGTGATCACGCATCTCGCATGCCGAAATGACCATTGTGAAAATTTAAATCTATGAAGCTGCATTCCGCATCTTGCATCCCGCAAATTGTGGAGGTCCGAATATGCTAAAGGATGTCTTCCACATTTTGCATCCCACCTACGGAAGACGGTTTCTGCTCAAAAATTTGACTTGCTAATTGAAGTATTTGAATAAACTTGGCCATCCAGGCCAATAGAAATCCGGAATTCTAACTCTGCAACTTAGTTTAACAGTGCATTGAAGAAAACATACATAGATTCCTATAATTGCAGTTATTCAACGGAACAATTCATCGTTTTGACACAACCAACATGTTCATCATATTCCATCAAGCAATTACAATGCAAGAAATGAAATTGTAGATATTAACATAGACATGAACACTTATCTTGAGAAGAACTTGTCCTGCAACTAGCGATGTTTCTGCAACGTTCCACCCAACCATAGGCCAGTGTGCTCATCAATCTCTCAACAACACTACCACCCCCGAGCTGGGAATGATTTCCTCAAGGAATAAGGGAAAACTAACAGACTCAGACATAACTGAAAGTGCAACAAAAATCATCCAAGCCAACACAATTGGGTTTGTGAGGCTGCAAGGGAAAACAAACCAACATATGGGTTTCAGAGGCCACTCATCCAAGCCATCTCACAGTTGGGTTTCATAGAATGTTCAGAGTCAAGCCAACATTCACCTTAAGGACCAGTCAAGCCAACATATGGGTTTATCAGACTGTACACTGTCAATCCATCTCACTGCTGTGTTTATCAGGATACCTAGCCAAGCCATCATTCACAGTTGATTTTATCATACTGTCCAGTCAAAGGTTACTCACAAGGTCAAATGCAACAAGACACATCCAAGCCAACATATGGGTTTATTAGGCTACCATCTGTTTCCTCCTTTCACGCACCTGGGTCACATGGCAGAAATATTCAAGCCACTCGGTGTGTCCTTGGGGGCAAGTCTCGAGTCAAGGCTGTCACCTTGTTCTTGACTCCTCTGTTTAGGCTCAAATCCTAACGAATCCAAGGGGGGTAGACCCTATTAAGTTACTAAGGATGATTTCTTAGTGTGATGATGTTAAACTGAATCAGTTACTTAGGAGTTTGAATATTTTAACTATATACAATTAAAGATGACGAGATATGAAAATAAACACACGAAAGCACAAAGCTGATACACAATGTATATATGAAGCAAAAATGACCAGTGCCTTAAAATGGAGTCAAATCAATAAGATCGATGTGCTTGCATGTGCTTGGAGTGAATTTTTTGTGATTGCATCTTGGTATGTTTTAAGGTAAATGTGAAGTATGAGTTGATTAAATTAGGCAAAGGGGGACTCCAAATATACCAGAGAGTACTTGGAGTATGTCCAAAACTAAACCTTTACGGCTACCCGCAAGGAATATGTGGGATGAAATGGAGTCTCCGGGGCTATTGTTTGTAATGCACCCATTAGGGTGTGATAGATATTGGTGCCCCGAGGTCACTTTTCAAAAGTTCCCGCTTCTTTTGGGTATTTTTCCACCGTAGAGGTTTGATCTAGGTGTTGTATTTTCACCTGATGGTTTGTTAGTTGGGGAGAGTGAGTCCTAATTATACTAGTCACCCAATTTCTTTTGATACATCTTGACTGATCGGATGAACCGCAGCCAAGTGCAGAGCATACACACTGGAGTCTTGTCAATTTTAGTAAGTTTTAAACTGGATGTTCTTGTTTAAAAGAAAAGCCTCCAAGAACCTCTTTCGATCCAAGTGGATCTCAATTGGGGAATCTAGGAGGGGTTATATTTAAAGTTGCTGATAAACAAATGATAGAAAAAAGCAAACAGATACATAGTTCTAGTTTCTTAATTAATCCTACCACGAATCTATTTCCCCTTTTGGGTCAATCGGGAAATCGTGGGGTAAGTATTAAGATTACTTTGAAATGTAAGATATGGAGTATGGAATTAATAAAAAAATCAAGTATACTACCCTACAAATTAGATCAATGCTAGTTAAAAAGAAATAAACAGAAATCGATGAAAAAGGCACCGACACAAATCCCCCCAGGGGGGATGGGGAATGGGCTCGAAAGAGCCTTTTCCAAAGATAATTTTATTTATTATTGGTTACAGAATCAGTGAAATGAAATTATCAGAAAATTCTTGGTCCTTATACAGGATGAAACCAATATTTTACAACTTTGGAAAAGTCTTGAGTTTTTAGTGAAAAAGGAGACCCCTCGGGGGATTTGAGCGCTCCTGAGGCCACTTCGGGAAGCAGATTAATTTCCATTCTTTCATAAATTCTAAAATGCAGCAAGAATATTAGAATAAAAAATGCCCAAAATAACTTTAAGAGTACCTTTGGATCAGCCTACCTTATCTCACAAAAAATGAAGTTAAAACTAGCTAAACAGGCAGAAAAGGAACCAAGGAAAGCAAGCTTTCCTTGGGATCTTGGCTTGCTGTTTGTGCAGCCAAAAAAATGCACTAATATTGCAGAATATTGAATTTTATAACAGCGAAAGGAAATCTAATGCATGCAATCTACAAGTTTCCTTTAAATTTTCATGCAAAAAAGACGATTTCCCTACAGCTAGATCTAGAATGCTTATGAAACCTTTTTAAGTGCAATATCTAGGTTATGAGCTATGAAATATCAGATCTATGTATATTTTAATTTGATGAAACAGATACAAATGAAATCACAACTATGAACTGAACCAAGTAACTGGGTAAAGTGTTGATTTTGAGGGAGGAAGAAGAGGAGAAAAGTGTTGGTTTCCTTGAAGATCCGTAGTAGAGCTTTCAGGTGGAATGTCGAGGGACTATGCCTTTGAAATGTTTTGAGAATAATGAAGAATAAAAATGGATCAGCATCCTATTCCAAAGTATGAACCTGCAACTCAGCTGAAATCAAAGAACTTGCCAAGAAACTTGTGAGATCCGATTAGTACATACAAAGAGATTCAAGATAACATGCATATAATCTTATAGGACATGCTAAATCTAGATCTCTAAACATGCATCCAAGGAGAGTGATATTCAATAAAATTATTGAACAACACCTTTCCTATCAAGATTGTAATAAGCTAATTACCAATCTTAACCACATATCTACAAGAAATTAGCAAAAAATGACCACAGATACAGGTTACCTCAGTAAAACAATGGCAATAATCATCCACACATGAAATGGCACCACACTGTATTGCCTCCAAAGCTTTTCTTTATTTCAAATGAAGAATTACAGAGTTACAATAGCAGTAGCACCTCAATCCCAGTTCTAACTAGCTTGGAAGAGGAGGCTGTACCTGGATATATACAATTTGCAGGCCATCCAGCCCAGGGGGGGCGCAATTCCTCATGGAATCAAGTGAAATCAACTGATGGAGAGTTCATCAATGCAGAACTGAAGCTGTACTGAGCCTACTTGTCAACCGGGGGCTTAATTGAGCTGACACATCAACCCATACACTGCCACATCGGCCCATAGAGCATCCAGGAGAGTCCACATGTGTGGAGGAGAGAGAGAGGGTGCAATTCCCCATGAATATAGCTATAGATCAAGTCTGGATCTGATTTGATCCCCTCCTTCAGTCAAGGATTTGTCAGATCTAGTCAATATGCTCCAGATTTGATTGATTTCAGTCAAATCGGTTGAGAATCCACTGATTTATTGATTTTGGATTTGCTCCATTATTCATCAATTTATTAATTAAAATAATCAATAATTGATTTTTGGGGCTTCCTGACCTGAGTGATGGAAGATCACTCAAAACTTAGGAAATAGTGGGTCCATGGGTTTACATGGTGCTCTTAGCTTGAAAATGAGCACCTACATGACTGAAATTGAATATTTGTCCCACTTTTATTACAAAATCAATTTTTCCAATTAAACTATTAAAAAACTAGCCTAAGTTTTAGAAAAATTAAAATTTAATAAAAAACACTGAAAAAACTAAAAAATTGAAAAATTGAAAAACACCTAGGGGGACTTAGACATGTTCATATGACTCAAAAATGATGTCTAGCATGTCTATACATTGATGCCTAGACTCTAATAAGCTCAATAGGCCTAAATGCCAAGCCGACCACCCCAACTTTGGAGGTATGGAGTGAAAAACTTAGAAATTATCAGTCATTTATTCAACAACCAATAATAACCAAGGGAAAAAACACCCTGGTCTGATCGGATTGAAAAATGAAGTCTAAGAGACCGATTCTTTTACAAACACTATCATGCTAGAACATTTATTACAATTCCCCCATGGGGTATGAACATGTGATATGATACAACAAGCACTTCCTAGAAGTACTTCCAAAGGTTTTTTTGAAGTCCGAACAAGTTAACCTTGTCCGGTTCACCGGGCTCACTTGATAAATACCACTAAGTTGGTAACACCATCCAAGCCATCTTTCCAGTTGGGTTTATTGAGATTCTAAGGAAATGGGCAGGAAGAACTACTAAGATAGTGAGCTAATCTACAGAACTAAGAACACCTTCACAAGACCTATATGGCCTGTATTCCCCACTTCCTACACACCCAACAGAAGGAAGTGTCCCCTTCTCTGCTCCACAATACCTCAGGCTACACCTTCCCTTCCAGTGCTCTTTAGGATGGGCATAGCAGGTTCACCAACCAATCTTATCTTATTGTGAGGTTCCACACTAGGTTTATCAAGCACATTCTACATCTCTCCCAGTCTTAAGTCTTGTACATAGTTCAGACCCAAACCAGAGTGCACAACAAAACAACCACAGGAAGACTCCACACCATAGTATTTACTCTGGAATACAAGTAATAGGGTCTCATACACTCTATAGCTCAAGATAATGCTGAAACAAAACAACCAGAGTCTCTCCAAGGGAAAACACTTACAGAACACGAAGGATACACACATGAAGAACTCAGCTGCCCCAAAGCTTCTACGGAATAAAGAATAATGATGGATGAGCAAGACGTCCCGCAGATCCCCCAAAACATGAATCCTCCTTCCCCCCACAAAGATGTGAATGCATGAAAAAAATGGCATATGGTTCTGGTGTTTTCTTCTCCATGCAAGAAAAACACAACATTGAAAATTGGGTGCTTTGCCAATTCAAATTTTCCCATAATCTTCCCCTTCCATGCAATAACTACCTCAACAACATTCTAGCATAAATAAATGGTTGGAAAGAAAGACAAGAAAAATGGTAGTTGACAGTTTTGATGGGTTTTCCCCATGACACATGGCCTTTCCCCAAACTGGCTCAAGGTTAACATTCCCTCGCCCTCATCCTTAGGAAAATCATGCCCCCATCTCATCATTCATTGCATTGACATATTGGTTGCGGGTTTTTCATTAATTTGCATATTTACATGATGTTTACAAATGCGCATGACTTAGCACAGAAACCATAGGCATCAACCATGATCACCTATATACCAAAAATTAATCAATGACAGGGACTTGGCCTTGAGCTCCTTGTCATGATTCCATATAATATTTACATCATATACATTAATGCAAACGGGGTCAAAACCGTGGTGTTACAAAAATTTAAATGAAAAAGGGAATTAATTATTTAATTAGTAGATGCTATATTTTTATTAAACATGTCGCTTCATAAAGGTTTATAAAGTCAAGAGCCCAGTTCCTTGAATAATGATCCTTGGTAACAAGGGCCATGAACAAGGCCTCAAACCATTGCTTGTGACCTATGTAATGGATCCTAGGACTCTCATGTTGTTAGGAGGTATTGTGCACCGTAAACATTTGTTAGGTCCATGCCAATGGTTGGGGGATGAAATCAAGGGCCTATTCCTTAAATAATGATCCTTTATCTCAAGGGCCATAAACGAGACATCAAACTACATCACAAGACCTTTGTAAGGAATATTTGTCCCCTCATTGAGAAAATGAGAATTGTTAGAAGGTATTTTGCACCATAGCAAAGCAATGTCAACAATTGGGGGTTGAAATCAAGGGCCCATGTCCTTGAATAATTATCATTGGGCTCAAGGGCCATGGAATAATTGGCATTGCTTCATGAACTAGTCTTTCAATTTTGTTTTTAGTTTATTCTCCTTTATTATGTTGTTAGGATGATAATATATTTATATATTTATTTTATGTCCTAATTTTGTGATCAATCCCATTTCAGATACAAAACAAACAACTTTGAAAGTGAGTGTATGGATGGAAGTATGCAAACATACTCTATGTTTTGGAAAGGGTTAGAAGGTCCACCAACATTCTAGAATACAAACTAATATTCAAAATGAGGGTATATTTAGCCATCATTGTTGTCTCCTTGAGGATATTTAGTGCAGTGAAAGTTGGACTTTAACATCAAACACTCATGAAAGAGAATATATCCATAAATACATATTAATTGAGCTAATTGAGACAATTTGCTAACATCTTTTCATTGCAGTTTAATTACTTCATCTACATGACCATCCCTAACTACCAATACTAATTGTTATTCATTAACTTGATTGGTAACTAACAATCATGATATTTATTACACATTAATACATAATATATCAGGGACCCTAATATATTATTGCTCGTCACTTATTCTAGCACCTCGTCTTAACACGAAATACAATTTTTTTAACTCCCCTCAATATAAAATCCATAGCAACTTACTTAGTAACTAAGAATAATTAAAAAAGTTGAAGGGAATTCTTGTTCAATATTCAATAATGCAACACTTCTCTGGTTTGTAATATCTAAACATTACATTATGTTGTATGATGCAGGTTGTGTTGGTAAAGAAATGTATGCAATGTCATATCAATCAAGTTTTTCATTGGGACATCAAAGGTAATTTCTTGATTTTATCAATCTTTGTTCTTCTCTTTCTTTCATTATGAGATATGATTATTGAAACAAAGTTTTTGAACATGAAATTTTATGCTTTAAATATGATATTATCTGCCAATTGATAATAATGGGATTTTAAAGATTATGAATTTTTCATGACAATATTTTTCTGCCAGTGACCAAAATGGAAACCCGACCAATAGAGTAATCACATTGTGATATAGGTAATTGAAATATGACCTATTTTATGATCATAGTAAATTTTGTCTATATTATGAATGCTTTCTTGTTTACAATGGAAAATCTAGATGGAACTATTCTTTAGGGTGTTGATTTTGCATTGTAATGCTATGTGTATCCCCCTGGAGCTTCCATTTGTGGCTTCTTTGTTTCTTTATGTTAGAAATAGTAAAATCCCTACCATCGAGTATTCCTCTGACATGTAAGGTTTTGAATTCATATTTAAATGGATGGTGTTTATAGTCCTTAGGTAGTTATACCATTTCCAACATCTGCATAATGACTATAGAGTATAGTCCTATGCCCTGTCATGATTTTAGTTTGTTAAGTATATATCATTCTATTCCCTCTCCTAGTGTTTCAAATCATGCTTGGTTTTCCAAATAAAAATATAAAAAGACAGCCTCATCCTATACTCTGTGGCCCCATGAATATGATTATATCCAATGTTGTTGGGGATCATGTATATCTCCTAGTGCAAGAACTACAACATCACCCTAGGAAGCGAATAAACATTATGAATTGTCATCACAATATATCATAACCATTTTTCCTTGTGGATATCCATTAGCTTGATGGAAGAAGGAACTTTGCTCATTTCATGGTGGATAGGATCCATGTGAAGCACCAACTATTGGGTTGATCATCCTCTTTTGACTTTCCTTATTGCTCCACTTATACATAGCTCTATGATGATCATGATTATCGACTATATCCTTGGCATACACACTAAGATAATTGCTGTTGATAGGTCTCATATGGTGGTACACTTACGGTTTCTAAGGAATAGTGATTTTTGCAATCCCATTAAGCCAATTTCTTGGGTTTTGTTCAAAATTATAGAAAATGTTTATGTATTTTGTAGCCTTCTTGATCATTTATTGTGAACTTATACAATCTATAATCCTTTGACAACCATTAGATACTCAAAGTTGTGTATTGATCCTTTTTACCATTATAGAGGACTCTCTAAGTTAGGTTCCCAAATTCAAAAAGGGTGCTAGCTCAATGGAGGAGCACCTTGCTTACAAGAAGGAGGTTGGTGGTTCGATTGCTCCATGCCCTGATGATATTATAATATTAGTTATGAAAAACTAAATTAGTAAGAAAAAAATAGGAGATGAATGACCAAACAAAATGACCAAAATTCGTATATAAAACTACTAAAAATGACTAAATTAGTGACCAAAAAATGAGAGATGCGAAACTAGGAAGTAAAAAGGATGCAACACGTGACTCTAATGATGAATCCAAATATGGCATTGATATGGTAGCAAAATAAGATGCGAAACTAGCAATTAAAAAGGATGCAACACATGGCACTAATGATGAAGCCAAACATGGCGTTGATATGGTAGCAAAATAAGAAGTTATTTTGGATGTAAAACATAGCACTACATAGAAAGAAAAATATGGCTCAACGATAGAATAAATATTTGGCATCACTTTGGTAGAAAATCACAATGCAAAAAAGGAAGAAATTATTGGTGCAAATTTGGAAGTGAAAATTGACACATATTTGCAAGTAAAACATGGTGCAAAATGGGTTGCTAAAGTGGTAGCAAAAATGGATGCAATATTGGATGCTAATTTGGATTCTAACATGGTGCTATTAAGGATGCAAATATGGTGCTAATAGGGATGTCATTTAAGAATCAAAAGAAAACACTCGCTAGGAAGAAAAATATGACGTTATTTAGGAAGAAAACCTCAACATTGTTTAGGAAACAAATTTGGACGCTATTCCAGAAGGAAAAAAATAGATGCTATTTTGGATGTCATAAATGATGCTATCTAGGAAGCAAAAAAATAAGTTTTTTGAGATGCTTTAATTTTTGTCCGTGACACGTCCCATTTAGCGTCTAGTTTGATCACTCAATGTAAAAAACATTACACAAAAAATGGACACTAATTCCAGAATTTGTTGTAGTGGTACATGCCTTAATAATTAAGAAAAGAGATAAATAACAATCCTCTTCTAGGGAAGAACCTCCTTACACAATGGAATGTGTACCCAAGACAAGACAATATAGAATGCTTGCCCAAAAATATCTCCTTCCTATATATAGGAGATAAAGTTGTATAATAACAACTAACATACCCACTAATAGACCCTAGTCTACATCAATAATATGTAATACACCACCATATAGGGGTAAAATTCTATACTATAGGGGGAATTGTTCCCAACATTTAGGGATTAACATGTCCCTACCATTACTACAAGCGTCATCCTCAAAGCTTAGGTAGTTTTGATGGATCTGTATGAAGGCATCGTTTTCTCATGTTGAACTTGCAACTGGTAAGTTCTTCCACATTATGAGGTACTCAATAAAAGCTTGATTTCATTCTTTTTTGGTCCTTGTTTCATGATTTGTTCAAGTTCCCATATGATTTTTCCTTCTTCAAAAATCCTTTGAATGTGATGTTGATCTACCTATTCTTTCATCCCGTTTTTGTACATCTTTAGAATTTGGAGACTGCTTGTACTATAGATTATCCTTTTCAAACCTTGATTGGAATATTGTTTTATGGTTGAATTGGGATGAGATAAATTTAAAATTTTATCTCCTATAGTTATATAATTTTGTCTTGTGGTGTCCTGATGCGTCCTCTTTTTGATGCCACAGGTCTGACCTAATTTTCTTGTGCCAATAAAAAGTTAATGCCAATATCCCAAAATTTCTTTTTTTTCCTATACAGAAGAGAAAACTTGTACTGTATGCCACTGTTGATGTATTTGTAAATTCAGAACGTATTCATCTATGTATCTTATGTCTTGTAACTCAATGTTTATTCTGAGATGTATTTATTATGTAATTGAGTCATGTTCTCATGCCTCGATGTTCCGACCGGGAGGATCTATAATGTAAACAAGTCATGTCAAGTCATAGTGGGTAACCCTCCAATTATCTAAGGGTTAAAGTCCCTACAGTTCCGAGGCACTAGGGTTATTAGAATCTCCTAGTAGAGGTCAGCCCTGGTAGGGTTTTAGTCATGTTGGGATTAGTATAAATAGAGAGCTGGAGTCTCTATTTGATACACAACTCATACACACTCAAGTGTAGCGCATAGTTGAGGAAGGAGAAGACACCAGGGCTAGACAAGAAGAAGATTACTACTGTCAGGAGTGCATCTTACTGTTTTGGGGTTTTACCTTTTGTGCTGATTCTATCTCTGAGGAAGTTGCAGGGTTTTCTCCTTTATGGTTTCCCTGAGGAAAAACACTATGTTCATTGTCTCTTGTGTTTGATTGCTGTGCTTGTTATTCTCTCAGTTAAAGATCCTAATAATGCTAGCTTAAATGTTGAAAAAATAACATGGTATCAGAGCTAACCTGAGAAGAAGACACTATGCAGTTGCAGGAAGTAGGGATTCCTAGTTTGTGGATCATCATCCATAGATTTTTAGCAAAGTTAAGGTGGAATAACTCTCCTCCTTTGGGCACATATTTCTGTCGAAGTAGAATCCAATTCTGAGGTTTTTCAGTTTTGGACCTGTCACTACTGTCAAAAATTAGGGCTTTTCACAGAAGAGGAATTTTTCAGTGAGCCCAGGCCTGGATTTATCTCCTCCCAAAAATCAAAGTTAGGGACAAATTTTAAGGCATTTGGGTGGACAAAACTCTGAAAAACAAAAACCCTAATCTGCTCTTAAAACAGCTCTACAAGATTTCAGCTCAAGTTTCAGATTCGACATCTTGATCCTGGTAAGATATAAAATATTTTGTATTTCCATTTGAGGTTCTCTGTTAAGATGTCTCATCATACCAAGCTTGATGAAAAGCTTGAGGGAGTTGATAACTTCCGAGCCTAGAAATATAGGATCTCCCTGGTCCTAGAAGAAAATGAGTTAGACTCCTACATCCATGAGGAGGTTCCAGTTCCAAAGGGAGATGAGGAAAAGGCCTTACATAAGAAGAAGATGGTTATCACAAAGAGGATCATTGCTAATTCTATCAAGGATCACCTTATCCCATAGGTGTCCTCTCTCAAGACACCTAAAGCTATGTTTGATGCCCTGACCAAATTGTTTGAAGGGAAGAACATAAACCAGAAGATGACTCTGAGAAACCAATTGAAGAATGTGAAGATTCAGAATGCAGAAACAATCCAGTATTACTTCACAAGAGTTTCTTAGATCAAGGAACAACTAGAATTTGTAGATGAAGAAGTGGAAAATGCAAAGATTGTGATGACAACACGGAATGGCCTTCCTAGGTCATGGGATTCTTTCATCCAAGGAATCTGTGCTAGAAAGAAGTTAGTCAAGTTCAGCAAACTATGGGAAGAGTTCTCTCAAGAAGAAGATCGGATAGCAGCTCAGGAAGAAGAGATGGAAAATGAAGATCAATCTCTCACGGTACACTCCAAGTCTCACTCCAAGTCAACCAAAAGAAGATCTCAACATTTCAGAGGTAAGCACTTTCACAAAGATAACACTAGAAGAGATTTATCTAGGATCATATGTTATACATGTGATGAAGCAGGACATTATGCAAGGAATTGTCCTAAGAAACCAAAGCAGACAAAGAAGAGCAACAAAAGAAGACATCATGCTCATGCTGTAGAGGATGATGAACCATCAAAGAAAAGATCCAGATATGAAAGTGAAGATTCTTCAAGCGAGGATGAATATGTTTTGATCTCTGCTCTCAGAGGTAACATTACTCATGGAAGTGATGATTGGCTCATTGACAATGGGGCTTCCAAACATATGACAGGATTCAAGGAATTCTTTGTGAGACTGTCAGAACATGAAACATCTCACGAGTTGAAGCTAGGATATGACTACCAATATCCAATAAAAGGTAGTGGGGAATCATCCTATAAACTAGACTCTGGTAAATCTCTAACAATGAAGGAAGTATTGTTTGTGCTAGGACTTAAGAAGAACATTCTTTCTATATCAGCATTAGATGCAAAAGAAATGTAGGTTGCATTCATAGATGGTCAAGTCATCATGTGGCGAAAAGGAAAGACTATTGATGATGTGGTAGTGATTGGAGAATAAGAAGGAGGATTGTACAAATTGAAGGGCCATCCAGAACAAGCCTTGGTCCATGACACAGTAGATCCAAGTGAACTTTGGCATAGAAGGCTTGCACATGTGCATTACAGAGCACTACCTATTGCAAGCAAATTTGTTGAAGGTCTTCCAGAAATCCAAGCAAAACATGATGGGTTCTGCAAAGGATGTGTGAAAGGAAAGAATACAAAGAAGAAATTTCCAAGTAGTGAAAGAAAAGCAAAAGGAATCTTGGAAATCATCCACTCCGATGTATATGGTCCTATGTCATCAAACTCACTAAGTGGGTATGTAAATTATGTTTCTTTTATTGATGATTTTTCTAGGAAGACATGGGTTTACTTCATGAAGAACAAAGATGAAGTATTCAGCAAATTCAAGGAATTGAAAGACTTGACCGAGAACCATACTGAAAAGAAGATCAAGACCATTCGATCAAATAATGGCGGAGAATTCACTTCAAATGAATTCAAAGAGCTATGCAAAGAATCAGGGATTAAGAGGGAGTTGTCCACTCCTTATAATCCACAATAGAATGGGATTGCAGAACGAAAGAATATAACTATCATGGAGGCTGCAAAAGAAATGATTCATGATCAAGACCTTCCTATGCATCTTTGGGCGGAAGCTACCAGAACAGCGGTGTATGTACATAATTGTACTCCACATAGAGTACTCAAGAACACGACTCCTGAAGAAGTATTCTCTGGTAAGAAACCAGAAGTCAGCCATCTCAGAATATTCGGTTGTCCTATGTACATACGCATCCCAAGAGAGAAGAGAACAAAATTAGATCCTTCAAGAAAGAAAGGTATATTTGTGGGATACTCTGAAAGCTTGAAGGCTTATATAATATACTTCCCATGATTCAAGAAGATTGACATTAGCAGGGATGTGACATTCGATGAAGATACAACATACAACAAATCCAGAAAGAAACCTGCTGAAGAATCTGAAGAAGCAGAAGAACCCAGAGTTCATGATACAACCATGAATGAAGAAGCTCAAGAAGAAGATAGAGAATTTGAAAAACGACAAAGACCTATAGATCCACCTCTGGAGAAGAATCCTCACAATAGGAAACCTGCTTGGGTACATGAACTTATCTAAGGTGCAGAAAGATATGGAGCTCCGAAAGAGAATCACAGAGAAAGAAAAAGGACCAGATCCTATTCCGAGTATGTAGCTTTACTATGTGATTTCATTGATAAATAACCTTCCAGTTATGAAGAAGCGACATAACGAAAAGAATAAAAGGATGCTATGATTGAAGAGTATCATTCGATCATGAAGAATGATGTTTGGGATGTTGTCCCAAGACCAAAAGGGAAGTCAATTGTAAATTCCAAATGGATCTACAAGATCAAGCATGCTACAGCGGTAGCATTGAAAAATATAAGGCAATATTTGTGGCTTGGGGTTTCTCTCGGAAAGAAGGAATAGATTATGAAGAAACCTTTGCACTTGTAGCCAGATACACTTCCATCAGAACAGTACTTGCTCTGGCTGCAGTGATGAAATGGAAGATACACCAGATGGATGTCAAGACTGCTTTCTTGAATGGTGTAATGGAAGAGGAAGTGTATGTAGAATAGCCAATCGGTTTTGAGACACATGACAGGGAGTCTCATGTGTGCAGATTGAAGAAATCCATGTACGGTTAGAAACATGAACCCAGGACATGGTACGATAGAATTGATAGCTTTCTATCCAGTTTGGGCTTTACCAAGAGTAAAGCAGATTCAAACCTTTACTACAAGGTTGAAGATGGCAACCTAGTGATTCTTCTACTATATGTAGATGATCTATTTGTGACAAGTATGGATGGGTTGATTGCTGATACGAAGAGAAATATTGCTGCCGAGTTCGAGATGAAGGACTTAGGTATGATGCATTATTTTCTAGGTATGGAGGTGTGGTAGAGTGTAGATGGATTCTTCCTTGGACAAGGGAAGTATGCAATAGATATCTTGAAGAGGTTTGGGATGATGGACTGCAAGGCTATGGCCACACCTATGGCATCAAACTTGAAGATATTGAGTAATGCTTCATCAGAGTCATTTGATGCTATGATGTATCATCAGATGATTGGGTCCTTGATGTACTTGACGAACATGAGACCAGACATTTTCTTTGCTGTGAAAACCTTGAGCGAGTTCTTGATAGATCCGAGAAATGTTCACTTGATTGCTGCAAAGCATGTTCTGAGGTACCTGAGGGGTATAGTTGATTATGGGCTCAAGTGCGATGCAAATCAGAAGATTAACCTAGAGGGTTATGTTGATTCAGATTGGGTAGGAAGTGCCATCGATAGGAAGAGCACTTCAAGGTGTTGCTTCAGTATGGGATCAGGTGTGATCTCTTGGTTTAGTAGGAAGCAATCCTATGTGGCATTGAGTATAGCTGAAGCAGAGTATGTCACAGCTTGTTCAACTAGTTGTGAGGCAGTATGGCTGAGGAAGCTACTGTCTTATTTATTTGATCTCCATTTAGATGCTACTTGTATACATTGTGACAACCATAGTTGCGTGAAGTTGTCAGAGAGTCCAGTGTTCAATGACAAGTCGAAGTAGATTGAGATCAAGTATCACTATATCAGGGATATGGTGCAGAGAGGAGTAGTGAAGCTCCAGTATGTTGCAATGGAGTAACAGATAGCTGATGTATTGACGAATCAATTTGCTAGGCTCAAGTTATATCACTTCAGGGAGAAGCTTGGTGTTCTCTAGATCGAGGTTTCATCCAAGGGAAAGTGACGAGACCCATAGCCATTCTGACATGGTGAGAGGATTGGTTCCTTCTATGGTCAGATATAAGGGCTGAGCCATTCTATTATGGTGAGAGGATTGGTTCCTTCCATGACAGATATGAGTGCTGAGATCCATAGCCATTTTGACGTGTAGGTCAGATATAAGGGCTGAGCCATTCTGTCATGGTGAGAGGATTTGGTTCCTTCCATGTCAAATGTGAGTGCTGTCCATTCTAATGAGTAGGTCAGAAGTAAGGGATACCACCATTCTGGTAAGTAGGTCAGATCTAAGGGCAGAGCCATTCTGTCATGGCTAAAGGATTAGGTTCCTCCCATGTTAGATGTGAGTGTTGGCCATTCTGATGAGTAGGTCAGATGTAAGGGCTACCGCCATTCTGATGAGTAGGTCAGATGTAAGGGCAGAGCCATTCTATCATGGCTAAAGGATTAGGTTCCTCCCATGTTAAATGTGAGTGCTGGCCATTCTGTCGAGTAGGATAGATGTAAGGGTTGCTGCCACTCTCTGGGAGAGTGGAGGAAACTAGTCCGTTACCAGGTAGCCCAGTCTGGGACTAGGATCCATTTTGATGAGGGTGTAGGATTTGGTTCCTACCAGGTCAGATGTGAGTGCATGCCATTCTGACGAGGGTGTAGGATTTGGTTCCTACCAGGTCAGATATAAGGGAAACTGCCATTCTTCGGGAGAATGTAGGCACCTGGTCCATTACCAAGTAGCTCAGTCTGGGACTAGGGGCCTTTCTGGTGAGGGTGGAGGATTTAGTTCCTTCTAGGTCAAATGTGAGTGCAAGCCTTTCTGGTGAGGGTGGAGGAATTGTTTCCTTCCAGGTTAGATATAAGTGTTGAAGCCTTTTCACAGATGATAGTGATGTCCTATCATGTTGGTGAATGTGAGTTCTGGGCCTTTCTGATGTGATTGTAGGTTTCTACATGATCAGATGTGAGTGTTGGGTGTGCCTTTCTGATGAGTAGGTCAGATGTAAGTGCTAGGTGAATACCTACATGATGGCTAGGCCTACAACCAACACGAAAAAGGCTGTCTCTGTAGAAATTCCTATGACAAGAAGAATCATGAGATAGCACACATGATGATGACTAGATGAGATCCAGATCGAGCTATGATCTAGATCCAGTTATGTTGACTCTGAGAGATCCATATCCAACAATGATGTTCTAGATTGAGTGATGATCCAGATCTAGTCCAGTGATGATGATCCAAATCCAGAAAAGAATATGGCATGAAGATGAAGAAGACTCGAAGATGAAGATGACAAGATGATCCAGTTGATACAGAGAAGAAGATTAGTGCTAAAAATTGTGTCGAAAGAATACCTTCCTAGTTAAGAGGGAGTGTTGATGTATTTGTAACTTCGGAATGTATTCATCTATGTATCTTATGTCTTGTAACCCGATGTTTATTCTGGGATGTATTTATTATGTAATTGAGTCATGTTGTCATGCCTCGATGTTCTGATCAGAAGGATCTATAATGTAAACAAGTCATGTTAAGTCATAGTGGGTAACCCTCCGATTGTATAAGGGTTAAAATCCATGCAGTTTTGTGGGACTAGGGTTATTAGACTCTCCTAGTAGAGGTCGGCCTTGGTAGGGTTTTAGTCATGCCGGGATTAGTATAAATAGAGAGTTGGATTCTATATTTGATACACAACTCATACACACTCAAGTGTAGCGCATAGTTGAGGAAGGAGAAGACACTAGGGCTAGACAAGAAGAAGATTACTATTGTCAGGAGTGCATCTTACTGTTTTGTGGTTTTACCTTTTGTGCTGATTCTATCTCTGAGGAAGTTGCAGGGTTTTCTCCTTTATGGTTTCCCCGAGGAAAAACACTATGTTCATTGTCTCTTGTGTTTGATTGCTGTGCTTGCTATTCTCTTAGTTAAAGATCCTAATAATGCTAGCTTAAATGTTGAAAAACTAATAGCCATGAGTCTAATGGGTGAAAACATGAAGTTGGGAAACACTTTTGCTTGTTTTTTGACAAAACAAACTGCAAAATTTTATGTTTTTCAACTTCAACCCCTTCAAATCGATATATCCCTTAGGAATTTCACCTTGAAGTAAAAAAACATGTTCTAGAGAATTGAATTAGATACGTACTCATATTTTTTTAAGAACATTTATCAACATATAGTGGGGCAAATTTGACATCCACCAATGACATATAGTTTAAAATTTTAAGTATGAATAATGAGTGACCTGTCTGCACCACATTTTCCTTAGAGATAGTTATTGATTTTAGGGAAAGAAAATTTATACTCATAATCTAAACATATTGCATTTGTGCATGGGCTATATGTTGAGTATTTTCATACTTGTACACTATTTTTTATTATTTATCGAAAAAACATATGTACAAAAAATGGTGCCTTATTGACACATGTTTTTGTCTTCGCATTTTCTTTCAAATATGTCTCTTATAAAAAAAATTAAAACCACCCTTTTGAAGAGGACACTGCAAGGAACATCCTTGTGAGATTTTATATTTTTTGGCTCCGTCATTGTGATGATATTGAATTTTCATTGTGACTGTTTTTTAAGTCATTAAATTTTTTAATGATAAAGTTTAGAAAAAAATAGTAAAAAATAGAAATCCTAAATGAAATTCAATTTTTTTTTTATATTATGAGAAAGTATATTGAATGATGAATCTACTGGTATAAACTCTGACATATAATTCTCATGTTTTGCAGTGTTTTGACCTTGCTAAAGTGACACATTTCTAAAAACTACATAAATGGTGCTGAAATTGTTGACCAGGAAATCTCGGCCGAAAAAATGTCTCAGTTGATAAATTTAAAATATATTAGGTGAGAGTTATTTATGCTCTAAAATTGTCCCATAGTTAATTAAAACTCTCAGCTGAAACTTATTTTAAACTCTCATCCGAAAGTTCAAAACATTTCTTAGTTGACAGTTTTGTCACATAATGCCTTGAGAATCTTATAGGGGTCGACACATTAAATGACTGTGATTTTGACGAGGTGCCACAATTGCTCGATCGAGAGTTGTATATATAATCTCTTGGTCGAGATAGTTTTCCACAATTTCTCAATCGAGAGTTTGCATATCCATATTTCAGGTGAGAGTTCACATATCCATATCTCAGGTGAGAGTTCGCATATCCATATTTCAACCGAGAGTTCTCATATCCAATTTTATATTTCAGCTGAGATTTCTCATTATACAAGTTAAAAACACAAGGAAATTTAATAAGGCCATAATGATATTTTTTCTTAACAAGGTATTTTATTGAGCCCCTATTTTGGTAGGCTGTTAATTTTGTCATCAAACAACTTCTGTGAAACCTAAGAATATGGAGAGGTATCCTTCTTGACAATATAGAGCATACTAGTTTCAAATGATTTTTATCATTCACCCATTAGGTATAGCAGTCATTTTCCCAAGGCCACCTAAGTCAGTTTTCCAACACTTAGTCATTTTTCAAGACTTTCTCCAAAGTTTATCCTGAAACCCTATTTTGGCAGATCCATAACTTCTTTCTCAGGAACTTTCAAGTCAATGTGAAGACATGGTCAGGTAGACAAAACAACCATATACAATATGACCATATGGCATGGGAATTTTCTTCAACCCACAATCTATGGCGAACATTTCCCCGAGGCCACTTAGGCATACTTTATACTTTGGTGTAAAAGCAGCTTGAACCCATGTTTTGGCAGGATGTTAATTTTTTCATCAAACACCTTTTTGTGAAAACTAAGACTATTGAGATATATCCTTCTTGACAAGGTAGAGAAATGTACTTTCAGATTATTTTTATCATTCACCCATTAGGTATGATGAGCATTTTTCCAAGGCCACCTGAGCCATTTTTCCAACACTTGTCATTTTCAAGACGTTCTCCAAATTTTATCCTGAAACCCTAATTTGGCATATCCACAAGTTTTTATTCAGCACGATTAATGAAAAATGAGATAATGGTTAGGTAGAAAAGTCAACAAAATACAGCTTGACCATATGTTGTAGGAATTTACTTGAATCTATGATTTATGACGAGCATTTTCCTGAGACTACTTAGGTATCTTCACTTTCTCTTGTGCAAAACCATGTTTTGGCAGACCTATATTTTTTTCCTCAGAAGCGATTAAGGAAAAATCAGACCATGACTAGATATCCACTTCAACAATCGATATCTTGGTATCATGGTGCAGGAATTTTATTCAAACCATGAATCATGGAGGGCATTCTCTTAGAGCAGTTTTGACTAATTTTTCCATAGTCAATTTCCAAAGTTTCACAAACTTACAATTCTTTTCCATAATGAAGTCATATTTCAACACTGACTTAACTATAGCACCCAGACACCATCATGTGTCTTTCGAGTATTATCACACATTCCATATCATCATTCTTTCCATGTCATCACTTCCTTTGTCATTCCTTTGTCTTTCACTGAGTTTTTCCCTGTCATCATGTCCTTGGTTATTCCTTTGTCATTATTGAACTCCTTTGAAATCAATGACAACCACATTCAACAATTTGGTAATTTTTTCATACAAGACTACTTAGAATATTACTCTTGTTGGGTCAATACTGTTCTTTTTTTCAACATATAACTCTCAATTCTCATATCCTTTCATGCATTGGATTTTAGGTTCTTAATTCTTTCAACATGGGAAACTGAAGGAATTGTGAAATAAAATATGATTGCACTAGAAATGATGGAGAGGCAAAGAAAGAGATAAAGAATGAAAACATGAGAACGTTAAAAGGAAAAAGAGAAATGGAAAGAAACATGGAGGCACATGGTGGCAACACAGAAATGAAAAATGTGAACCTGGAACATGGCAATGATGAAGGAATGCAGATTGTCGAGGAACAGGTTGATGAAAGAAATGAATAATATGGAGGTGACGAGGAAATGACAAATGTGGAGCAAACTATTGGGAGCATCGATATTGAGACCATGATTGGTGAGAAAATACTTTTTAATGTTTATAAAATTGTATTTAATACTTGAGTATATAATTGATTTGAAAGTTCACAATCTTATAAATTTATATTTATTTTTATGCAGGGTCGACATCTAATATACAACACCTTACCACACTTACCAATTCACAGAGATTACTTAGAAGCTGTAATTATATCGTCATTGATGATAAGTTTTTGGAGAATATGGATTCAAGCAAAATTGAAGAAATGTGACCTCTGATCCTTGATCATACAACTCATTATAGAGAAAAAAATATAGTAAAAGAATATTTTGAAGGTATTTCTATCATAGAATAAGCTCAATCGTTACATCTATTGTTAAAGCAAAAATGTCTAAGAAATGCAATTACATTATTGGGAATTTAAAGTGCCAAATAAGATAAATCAAATGAGATTGTATCACAAAATCTTACCTCAGTCCTTGCATCACTTGCAAAAAAATGATCTCATAATTTCATGGTAGCTCATAAAGAAATTCTAAAAGGGGTTGTGGAAAAAAACACTGTAACCAGTCGTTTGTTGTCTATGACTGCAAGCATGTTAAAAACATCAAGAACACGTTTATTAAAGCATGAAAGCTTTAGGTTTCAATTATATGAGGATGATGAATTTGCATGTTGGGGTGTTATCTGTAGGAAACCTTATCAAGATAGACTTCCATATAATGTGAGGGACATGGTGAAAGAGTTTTGGCATTTAACCTCTCGTGTATTACTAAATGAAAAGGATGGTGTGCAACACTGTATATTGAAAGGAAACTATGAAACTCATGCCAAACACATAACAAAGATCACTCAAGTGGAAATGTTCAAAACTTTTATGGAGGGTAATTTTGATGTGAATATTACCCTTAGCACATTTGTGAATCTTAAACCATGGTATGTCAAGCCCATCGTTGTCTCTGATACATGTTGTTGTAGATACCATGTATAATTCGAATTATATTATGAGGAATTTCTAAATTTTTCATGCAATGTTTTCCAAATAACCCCCCTCCTTAGTGTGTTTGTGAATTTGTGTCTAAAATATTACGTGCATGAGATAATGATCAAGTATTCTATAAGAAACAATGCTTCAGAGGTAAAAACTATGAGGAATGTTCTAATTTGGTGCTTTTTAATGCTAACTACCCCTATTAACCCAAAAATCCCCCACTCAGCTCTCAATGGCCTACACCACCCAAGGACACCATCTCACGACCCTCATATCACTCCATTAGACCCCCACACCCTCAAAATAGCTAAAGGATGAAGAAAAGGGATTAAAAACCCCAAAAAGGAGCCCAAAATAGTCTCCTAGGAGCTAAAGCCCCCAAAAAGGGGCTAAAACCCTAAAAAGAGCTAAAGTTAGGGCAGAAGGGGCTAAAAGCCCAAAAAAGGGGCTAAAGCCCTGACCAAGGGCTTAAAACCCTAAAACCCCTTGAAAAAACTATAAAAGGAGGGTGGGGGGTCACTCTCAAATGAATTCTCCCTTGCATATTGTTATGCTGCCCGTGGATTCCTTGAGACACCTTTTCCTCTCAAGCCACCCACTCCCTCTCCTCCATTTCCATTAAGCCAAAGCTCCCCATCCAAGAGAGGTGCTTCCACAAGCTAGAGCATGGTGGCCCATTTCCACCAGAGAAGGTATAGCTTGTCTTTCATGTCTTGTTTATTTGTTTTCTTTTCTTTCTAACCTTGTTTCCATTTGTAGGTTTTATGTTTAACATTGTTTTGCAGGATTTAATGTAGCTTAGGATTTGTTTGCAGGTATTTGGAGGTGAAACCCTAACTTGTGTTTGCAGAGGGGTTCACCATTGCTTCTCTCTTCTTTCTATTTGTATCTTAGTTTACTGTTATATCCATTTCCATTTCCATTTTTATTTTCTGCATTTACCCACTAGTAGGAACCTACCCTTCTGTCCTATAGATAGAAGGGAGCCATTCCTGCCCTTGTAGCAAGGAGAAATCCCCGCTACAACCCCCTTGATGCAAACGATCCTCAATTGTCAAATATCATTTTCAAATGGAATATATATGATTATCTTTATTATACTCATGTTACAGATTCAATGAAAACATCAAGAAATCTCAATTTAGTTGAAAGTGATATCTCTTTGACAAATTTTATGAATTTGTTCAAGGATCAAATATATAAATATATCAAGCACTCTCACTTAGCACGATGGTGGAACTTACAGTTCAAGAAATCATGATATGTATTTCGAAAAGGAATAATATTATCCATTGTCAATTTTACTGAAAATTACAATTTCACTCCGCAAAAGGAGATACATAGTGAGTATTATCATTCAAATCAGGTATCTATACTTGTGTATATTATGTATAGACATCTAGAGATTGATGTCAATGGTTTTGATAGCAATGGAAATAATCGTTAAGTGATTAAGGAGTATCAGTTCTACATTATTTATGATCATACACATGATACATCCTTTGTCCAGCATTGTTTTGGTATGCTTTATAAATAATTATGAAGATGAAGGGTCACTTTTAAAGAACAATGTGTGTGTTCATATGGTTGAGCTAGTCAGTTTAAATTGGTGTGATCATTCTTATGGTTGTCTCGCTTTCATAGAAACACAGATGTTTTCCACACATGGAGATTTTTTGAAATGGGACATGGAAAAGGAGAACATGATGGTGTTGGAGCCTATGTGAAATGTGCACTTAGCAGATATCAAATGAATCACTCTGCTTCTCTCCTTGCAAACTCAAAAAATGTTGTTAATTGGCACAAACAAAATTTGACCCATGAATTCAATGAAATAATGGGTAATGTGAGAAGGTTTTTCTGGAATATTGCAATGGGCAATGTTGAAAGATCAATGCTACATAATTGTACTGCAATACTGAAAACAAGGGGCTTACACTACATTAGGAGTAAGAAAATGACAAATATACATGCAAACAAGAAGTGAAAGTACTCTTGCTTATGTATTACATGTATTGATGATGTAGAGTCTTTGGATGAGTTTCAAAACCAAACTAACAAATTTGTAAAACCATGGAGACACCAAGAATTGATACCATTGCGCCCTTTTGGAAATATCAGCGATGTAGAGTGCGACAATGAAGTGCCTGTGATTGAAAAAGATCATGATCATGTTTCTTATTTGGTTAGGGAAGGTGATGTATTTTCTTTCATTGTATCAGTATATAATCCATAGAAAGTGCATTATTATTTATTGAGATGCACTAGGTCAAAAAGCACGTTGATGCAAGAATTTAAAAACCCATCAAATTATATGTGTGTAGTGGGTTCAATGGTTTTAATGGGACATTTATTTGCAGAAGTAAGGAAATGTGAATACCATATTATTTTTCAAGACTACGAGTCATATGTTATATGTTCTCAATACAATCATTTGGTCATAGAATCCTGATTGTAGTTGAAGGCAGTGAAGAGTAGGAAAAATTCCAAGCATCTACAATGGAAATTGTCGATAGAATATCATAATGCCA
>LPNX010907008.1:22747-66737 GCA_001517045.1 Pseudotsuga menziesii | reverse complement strand
CACTTCTTCCACCCCATGTTCGAATGATTGTGACACAATGAACCCACGATATTTTTCTTGTAATAAAGAAGGATGGCTTCCTTAGTCTCAAGTATTGGGTGTAAAGGAATAAGGTGGAAGTGTTCCTTCTAAATATGAGTCATTCATGCTAGGCATAGTGATAATATGGAAAGTGAAGCATATTATTAGGCATTGACACACTAACAAAATTCCACTAACCATTTAAATCCAAAATGCAAGGAAGAAAAAACAATACTCATACAGCCACCAATGCAAGCAACAAAGAGCCACTCCCTTAGAGAAAAGGAAATGACATCTTCTTCATCTGATAAACTCACACTCAACATCACCAGGTCAACAACAAAGCCAAAATTACACCTCTAGACAAAGCTTACTCCCATTTACTATTACCAAACTTAAGCATGGACATTCATATTGTGAGAAATATAGAACCATCCCCCTTGAGAACATTTCCCAAGATACCTACCATGCAAATTGGAATGAGACACATCAAATCCATCCATTGCAAATTGAATCAATGACCATTAGAAATAAATGCAAAAATAGTGTTTGATTGACCAATAAAGAATAGTTCATTAGGAATGCCAACACAATGTTAATTGAGCCCCATTTTTTATGATGCTCCCTCGAGGTAGGATAGAAACCTCACTAGAGAATTAAGTGTTATAAGTATTAGACTTTGGAAAATCATAGGAAGGCCTATCGATTCACTTTGAAGCCCGAATTGAGTGTTATAAGAATTGGACAACATTTTTATTTGTAAGAACTTTTCTTTCTCAAGTTTGGGAAATGATTGTTAAGGAATCATCAATTAAAGAAATAGATTGAATATTTATCGAGACAATTTTATAAGACTTGAAAAAAATTGCATCTCTCTCTACTTGATTATTGGTAGGTTTATGTAGACCACACAAAAGAGTTACACTATTTCCTATAGGAATAAGTAATTCCTCCCACGCCTAGTGAGATTTTCTACTTTATCTACTTTGTTAATTTCTTTTCATACTAGAAAAAATGGACTTTAGAAAATCATAGAAGGGGCCTATCAATACACTTATGAAAAAACAACAATTTTAATTGTAAGTTATTTTCTTTCACAGTTTTGGAAAATGATCATTAATGAATCACCAATTACAACAATATACTGAATTTTTAGAGATACAACTTGATCAAGACTGAAAAAAAAGTTCACATCTCTCTGCTTGACTATTGGTAGCTTTATCTAGACCACACAAAAGGTTAAACACTATTTCCTCTAGGAAGAAGGATTCCCCACACCTATTGCCCCAATATATGTTTTGCGTTTATTATAAGGAATATCCTTCAACAACGTTTATGGTTGCAAGGGATATATCCTAAAGAGTTGTGTTTTTGGATTGCAAGGGTTATATTATAAGGAGTTCTATATGAAATTATGCCCTCTTTTGAAACCATGCCAAGCATCTAAATTACAACCAAAATTTCTCTTGAAAATTTGTCAAAATAAATATAAGTTATTTTAAATTATATTTATTTTTAAAATCAGTTATTTTAATTTCTATCATGTCGTAGAAAATAAATCTAGAATTGCAGAATTCTATTGATGCATTGTATTGGTAGTATTGGTATATTTATTTTGTTTTACAGAAGATGTTACACAAGATGTACATTTTTGAATATGGAAAGGAGTGTTTTCCTATAGATTCCAACCCTTTGATTTTAGATTTTGTCAAATGAGTTGTGGGATTACTTTTGTAGAATATTTGTTCATAGCTAAATTCCATTGTAAATGGAATTCACCTTGACTTTTTGTTTAGTTGCACCCTTGGTTAAATAGAAAAATAGTAGGGAAATTTCTAACAATTGATATCTTGTTAATTCTTGAGATTTGCTTGCTCAATATGATTAGTTGCATAAGAAATCTCCATTGAACTCTCCATTGGTTAACATTATGAAAGTAGATATAGATCTTGTCGTCCTTAATTTATATAATTGTGATATCAACCCCTAAATGTGAATCATAGTTTCCTCATTGTGAATAATTTCATAGATAAAGATTCAATAGATATTAGATGACACATTTTAAGAAAGAATCTTAAAAAAAAAAGATCATTAAAACTACAAGTTCCAATTTTTTAAAGTTTCTTAAAACAAAAAAATTTAATAAAAATGATAAATCATAATCTAATGCATTTCAATTCTAATTAATAACATTGTATACAATAGTCCATTCAATCACACTACCAATAACATTATAGCACATTCAATAACAATACAATCATTTACATTGATTTAATGTTTTAAATTGAAACATCATGTTTTCAATTTTTCAACTTGATATACAAAAATTTCAAAATCATCTACATATAAAAAATATAATACTTTTAAACTACAAAACTACAGCTTGGACTTGGACCTCTTCCTCCACTTTGGCAGCAAAGGATTCATTAGACTCCAACAGAGGAAAAAAATCACTATTTTCCATTTCCAAGAGCATCCAAGTAATTTTACCTGCACTTTGCGATTGTAGACAAATACTTCATTAGCTTAATCACCTGGTCTAGGTTCTACATGGGTTTAAAGGAACAAAAAAACCCTATTAAGTAGAAAAAAACATAATTTTATAGGGATTCCAAATGACCTGATGATGTTGAACAAGAGGAAACAAGAACCTCCAAAACATGTGCTTTTATTGTTGTGGTGTTGAAGCACCCACCGCACTGCTCCATACCTCCTATGATTGATTTGTTTCTACTACATAAATTTCTCTGTCAATAGAGGGAGACCCATTCACTCTATTTTTGGATGCAAAACCACCCTTGGGGATTTAATTCCATGTCATGATTTTCATTTGGAGAGATATACCATTAGGTGTGTATCTTGCAGCCCCATGATACCAAGGATACCAAGTGTTAGGATTTGTAATCCTCCCTTGACCAAATTGTTTATTAGATTATTTTTAGCCTAACTAAGGAGTTTTATTTAATTAATTGGGTCCACTAGTACCATTGGGTCTAGTTGGCCTAAGGTGTCCCCATGTACTAGTTACTAGAGTGTGGGAAACACTGCTAGAGGATAACTTCCATTGGCTGCACTTGCATGCATCAGTTTAGCCGCCTCCTAGGCCAATCCCTATATTTTAGGATCCATTGGGAATCTTAACACCAACCTCCTTTATTTAGTTGGAGTTGGAAATAGTTAATCTTAGTTAATGTCTAGTTACAATTAGTTAGATCACAATCAGTTCAGTTAGCACTAGTTATTCATGGCTGCATGTGGATAAGGAGTCTTTGCTCATTTACCACTTCAATTAGACTGAGTTAACTATTTATTACTAATTGTGTTCCTTGATTAGACATCTGGAGTTAACCACTTGGACTCCGATATTGATTGATACACCATTAGTTATCTAGTTAGTTAGATAGAGTCACATCTAGTGGAGAGATTCAAATTCATCCCTAATGATTCAAATTCTTTTCCTTATGTAAATTATTGTAACACCGAATTCTTTAATGATAATGATACTGTAATTATCTGAGCTATACTCATATGTTTCCTATGTGGTTTGATTTGTTCAGTGTGTATCTTGATTCTCCTTTTACTGCATCAATAATATTTGGCTCATTACTTGAAGATCTAAATGGCACAACAATTATAACATGGTATCAGATCCATTTCAAGCAAGCTTCATGTCTGTCTACTCTCCATTGAACACTAGAAGCAGCCAGGTTTATACATAAGTCCCACAAAAGGTACCTTGCTTCCTCTGAATTTATTTAGAGTGGCGGTACAAGCGTGATGAACCCTGAGAAAGTGTTAATGTCAAGAAGGAGGGCATGATTCTAACATAGTTTGTATGTTTTAGTGTTTTGTAGTGAAACTCTATAGGTGCCTTGTAGCTTATGTGAAGATTTGTGTTTTTCCAGTAGGAGAATTATGGATTCTCTACCTTCTACTCCACGGATCCTTACACCCTTCAATTATCTATATTGGAGGGAAGATATGCAGCTGGCCCTGTGCAAGCTTGGCCACTATAGGATAATACTTGGAAGGGAGTTTGAGCCCCATCATCCAGTTGAGAAGAACAAGTTTCTGAACCGCTTAGATGAAGCTTTCGGTTATCTATGCACTCATATATCTAGAGATATCCTCTTCCACCTTGAAGGTTTGAGGACACCCAGAGAATCTTGGGAGAAGCTTGAATACTTGTTTGAAAAATAAGATGATCTTTAGGGACACCTTCTTGAAAATGATTTGGTAGCCTTACACCCCAACAATTTTGAAACAATAGAGAAATTATTTACTAAATTCAAGTTTATGGAACTCCAATGCAAATAGTGTGGAATATAAAGAAAGGATGAGAAAAATGTGTTCTCTGTTCTCAGCAAACTTTGCCAAGAGTATTCTATATTTGTCTCAATGTTTGATTCTAAAAGGGATTCCTTTCCGGATTGGAAAATTCCATCACTTGATTCCTTTTTTTAGTCCTTAATCAAGGAGCAAGAGAAGTTGATCTGGATGGGAGTCATCTAGACCTCCAAATATCAAGCTCTCCTAGTGACAGACTCTACCAAAGTGCAAGCTAAAGGGAAATCAAAGAAGAAGGAGCCTTAATCCACTGATTCGAAGCCTAATCATAATAAGAATACTTCTTAAGGAGCCTCCATCTCTAAGAAAAATAAGATTGATAGTAAACTATGTCCCTATTGTGTGAAGGGTTTCCATCTTGAAGCTCATTGTATGAAGAAGAAAATTAACCAACTGTCATCTCTTCTCAAACATAATAAAATTCATGTCCCACAAAGAGAAAATAAGCCGGGTGAAGAACCACAGACATAAGCTGATGAAAGGTGCGATGCTTTGAAATATATCCTTAATCAACAACATACATAATTGATTCTAGAGCATCCAGCTACATGGTTTCCTCCAAATAATCCTTCTCATCGATCACACTATCAAAGGGGCCTAATATTCACATGGGATATTATTCCCAGATTCCAGCATAAGGAAGGGGCTCAGTTAGAGTGAAGCATGGTGAGTTCAAGAATGTCCTCTATGTTCCCTCCCTTATAACTAACCTATTTTCTGTTTATCAGATGACTCATATAGGCTCTCCCAAGTGAGTTACATTTGATTCATATACAGTTGAGATTATAGAAAATCCCCTAGACAACTCATAGCGAAAGGTATTGAAAATCACTCAACTAAAGATTACGAGTTCTCACAATTTTTACCTACCTCTCCTCCTATAGATTTATTGTATCATGATAACAACACCAACAAGATTTGGCATGAGATATTTGTCCATCTCAATTTCAAATATCTCCAGTAACTCCACAATGATAAAATGGTTGAAGGTTTTCCTTCCATCCAAACTTTCAATGGAGTATGTGTTGGCTTCTTGTTAGGTAAGCATCCATAGAAGAGGTATGATATTGGGAAGGAACATAGAGATACCTCTATAATTGATTTGATGTATAGTGATGTAGCTGGACCTACTCCCACAAACCCCATTAATGGTTGTAGGTATTTCCTCACCTTTATTGATGATTGTTCTAGGTACTATTGGATCTACTTCATGAAACAAAAATCAGAAGTTTTTGATACTTTTAAAGTTTTTAAGGCTATGGTTGAGATCAGTTTTAGTAAGAAGGTGAAGTCCATAATATCTGATAAATGAGGAGAGTACATCAAAGGAGACTTCCAGAATTTATGTGAATCAGAGGGGATTCGAATGGAACACTCAATTCCATACACACCAAAGCAGAATGGTGTGGATGATAGGAAGAACATATCACTAAAGGAGATGAAAATATGCCTTATCCATGCCAAAAATATTCCTCCTTCTCTTTGGGATAAATCTGTAAACTGTGCTTCATATATGCAGAATAGAGTGCCTTATATATTAGTGGTTAGGGCCACTCCATTTGAAGCACTACATGGGCATAAGACCAATCTCTCTCATCTGAGAGTTTTTGGTTCCAAATATTGGGCCAGAATACCACTTGATAGGAGGAAGGCCTTCCAAGCCAAAAGTAACGAATGCATTATGTTGGGATATCTAGAAGATGCAAAAGGTTACAAATTGATGGAGGTTCCAACTAGGAGATGCTTCATTGAAAGGAGTGTTCAGTTTGAATAAGGTCAGTTGTATGACACACCACCATCAAAAGCATAGGAAGGTATAACCATTTATCCACCAATTTATGATGATGATGATTTGCTACAAGTTTCATATTTAGATGAAGAAGATCAAATATAGCATGATCTTTTTATTGAGATTGAATCTTATGAGATTATAGATCCATATGTAGTATCCATTCCAAACCAAAAGAATAATACCATATGCGCTCAAAAGTTCCTAGATGTAACTGGAAGTGGTGCTGGAAATCCAGAAGATAAAAGAAGAAATATGTCCCAGTATCAAAATGGATATTCTCCACTATCTCTCATGGATTCACTCGCTACAGAATGGTACAACAAAGTTCCAGGTCGGTGTTACTTGATGATGGCGGATGATCAACTACATGGCCCACAAAAGAATAAAATTGATCATTCACTACCTTCACCATCCAGAAGAAACATATAGAGTCATCAGTTCAAAAGAACATTGAGAGTTAACATGCACAACTTCAGGATGTTGCAGCACAAATGGAACATATTAATGCATAGAGCTACAATTTTGCAGCAGTGTTTTGTTCGATTTATTTTTCTAAGGAGGAAGCTTCTTTCTTCTAAAGATAGCTTGAATTTTCCTATCTTCTGCTTATTTTAAGGGGGGGGGGTTCCCATGATGTTTTCCCGTGTTTCCTCGGTTGTATTAAGCAGTATTTTATTCTTTAGATTGTACATTGGTGACTTATGGACTTTTTTCTAGGGCCCACAATTGTCCAAGTTAGGATTCAGGGGGGGCATTAGGATTTGTAATCCTTCCTTGACCAAACTATCTATTAGATTATTTTTATCCTAACTTAGGAGTTTTATTTAATTAATTGGTTCCACTGGTACCATTGGGTCCACTTGGCCTAATGGGGCCACATGTACCAATTACTAGAGTGTGGGTAACACTAATAAAGGATAACTTCCAATGCCTGCACTTGCATGCATCAGTTTAGGCACTTCCTAGGCCAAGCCCTACATTTTAGCAGCCACTGGGAGTCTCAAAACCAAGCTCCTTCAGTTACTTGGAGTTGGAACTACTTAATCTTGATTAATTTCCAGTTACAATTATTTAGATTACAATCAGTTTAATTAGTGCTAGTTATGCATGGCTGCATGTGGATAAGGCGCCTTTGCTCACATACCACTTCAGTTAGGCTGAGTTAACTGTTTATTACTGATTGTGTGACTTGATTAGACATATGCAATTAACCACTTGGACTCCGATATTGATTGAGACACCATTAGTTAGCTAGTCAGTCAGATACAGTCACATCTAGTGGGGATATTCGAATTCATCCCTAATGATTTGAGTTCTTTTCCTTATGTAAACTATTGCAACACCGAATTCTTTAATGACAATGATACTGTAATTATCTGAGCTATACTCATTCGTTTCCTATGTGGTTTGATTTGTTCAATGTGTATCTTCTTTTTTCTTTTACTGCATCAATAATATTTGACTCATTGCATGAATATATAAATGACACAACAATTCTAACACCAAGGACCTTGCTTTAACACAACATTCAATAAAATAAAAAATAGCCACATAAACAATTTACTTCTTCCTCGAGTTCCAAATTAATAAAACTTATGATGTAAACAAGATCACAAATAAAGAAAATAAATTACAACATACATGAAAAATATAAATTTTAAATAAAATACATTACCCCATAAAGGAAAAATATAAATTCTACCAACTTGAACTTTCTATATTTAAATCCATGCTATAACATTCAGATTGCAATATTTGTTGATTTCCACCCATATCTTGGTATGTAGTTGCCGACATGGTCTGTTGTTTCCTTGGTGTCACATAAGCCATTCGTTGATCTAGATGAAGAATCATGGATCTAGTTATGCATCCTCTAGGTTTCCTTTGTTGTGTAGGGTTATTTGGAATCTATCATAAATTCATTGCAAACTATATTAGAAATCATAATCATAGCGGAATAAGAATTATATATATATATATATATATATATATACCAGATTCAATAATTCCAATTTAAAAAATGAATTCATACCCAACAATTGGAAGATGTTGCAAACCATGTCTTTGTGGAGTGGCCAAACCACCTAATGGCCTCCATACTATTGGTCCTAAACCTAAATTATGGGGGTACATGGTTCCCTAAGGTTGAGGAGAATGTGAGACAAGTACACCAGAAGTTGGTGGATAATACACATCTTGATATCCATGTTGAACAAAATCCCCTCCATGTCTAGAGGGGGATGGAATAATCTCGACGAAATGAGATTGCAAATACATGCACCTAGTGTCCTTGCGTTGAGAAATAGATACATAAAGACATTTACTATGCAACATATAACCTGCATGTGCACTCAAAATTAAAGAGAGAGTTATTTTAATAATAGACGAATAATGAGATACTCAGGTGATTCATATCAACAAATGAAATTATTACCAGATAATTATGCCATAACATTATTTGCTTCTTCTAGAGTGGAAAAGAAAACAAATCCAAATCCTCTACTGAGTCCATTTTCATCCCATATTTTTTTGTTAAAGTGGTCATCCCACACTGACTAAATACTCTTTCTATCTCATTATCATCAATTGCATCATGAATTTTTTTAACATAAATATTTGATTCCTAAATGAAGATACAAAGGCAAACAAGTAATGAGAGAATATGGCCTCAAAAAAAACAAAAGACAATTCAAAATTAAAATAGCCACCTGTGATTTTAATATCCTTTGGTGTTGTTAGCACATGATTTGTTCTAAATATATGGAAGGGTTTTGGACCCATAAGGGAAGAAATAAAGCCTTCAAAATTTTCATGACGAGAAACATAGAGATTTGCAATGGGTTTCTGAAAGAAAGGAAAGGCTCTAAAGAAGGATTTTGAGAGTTGATAAGAACAGATAGCCCCGCATAGGCCATGGCCCATCGAATGAAGGGAATCTCAAGGTCCAGAGTCATAACTAATCCCCCTCATGTTGGTCATGCTAGAGGAAAGAAGAAATTCCATTCAAGAGGATGATAGAGAATGAAGCGCTTTTCAACAGTTGTGAGAAAGAGCTGAGGAATATCAATGACGAAGAGCCATTCCATGAGTTTTGAGTGTACCACTAAGAAGCACATTTCAAATTAGTGAAATGAATTAAATGTCGATAGCTTTCAATGGCTGAGATTGCGAAAGGTTTAGATCAGTGGCAGAGGTAAATTCCACTGATCTAAAATGATCGTAGGAGATAGCACTTCCAAACTTGAAAAACATGATGGAAAGAGGATCTATTCGATGGAAGAGATCAACATGGAGATAAATCTATGGTGAGAATATATTCTGCTAGATACACTTGCACGAAATAAATTTCGGTTGAAAGTGGTGGAATTCAGTAATTCTCTCCACTTTGGATGGAGGGGTGGTAGAAGGGTTTAATATCGACGGAGGAGGTTAAACCTCAAGATTTAGAAGTGCACAAAGGAATATGGGGAGGAAACATGATAGTACTAGTGCCAGTAATCAATATTACACGACTCATATTTTAGGGTCCCAGATCTATGGCTAATGTTTTATCCAGCTGGAAAGATGCATGGTTGGTAGGGGGATAAAATAGTGTAAAATACATCTCATGGATTTAAACTAGTTATTCTTCTAGATCATCAGAAAGAAAGGGTTCATACTGTGCAGAAAGAGCCACCGTGAAAAAAATTCCAAATCAAATTGTCGACAAACATGGTACGTCTTTTGATCTATTAAGCTAGTTTCTCATGGCCAAAACAGAATATTTAGAGGCTCAAGGTCTCAAATTTAATGGTCACTAAAGAATCCATAGAAGATAAAGAATCTAAGGTTTTCAACACTATCATATTACATGATAGTATAAAATCCACTAAGAGTAAACTGAAAACTCTTCAGTTGCAGGGAATTGACATGAATGGGGTGTTCGATTCTTATTTCTTTTACTTCTCTTTTGAATAAACCCCTAGTTTCCTAGAATTCGTAGACCGGTGCATAGATAAATATTTTCCTTCTGAAGGTGTAATAATGGATGTGTCTAGGTCTAAGATGTTGTGTCCCATAAATTCCCTCACCATCCAAAACACTCTGTCGATCCCTCCTGAGTTTACCCATATGTATAGCAAGTGAAATGAAGAGGATATACTCCAGTTTTTTTGAATGTTTTCATCTGAGCAAAAGGAAGATTTTCTAAAAACCTGTTTGAAACTAGAAATCCAGTTATCAAATCCTCTGTTTCCCATTGATTTTCACTTGTTTAACGAAGAGACACAATCTTTGATAACCCTAGAAATCTAGTTCTTAGGTATGGACTCAAACCAATTTGTCACTGAACCTTTGTTGAGTCTGATATTCACCCTCATCTCAGGTCAAGTAGTGTCATAAATGTTGAGTCAATATTCACCATTCGCCTATCTACAATTTGATGACTTCTTAGCCAAAAACATCCATTCCTAGTTCATTAATTTTTGTCAATTGAGAACGTTCAGGTTTTAGTATCTCCCTATGAAGATGTTTTTGATCTTCAATGAAAACAACCTGCAACTCCCGGAGATGGTTATAAAAGAGGACATGTATAAATATTATTGCAAGTTCCTAAAGGTCCTCATGGCACCAGTATATGAAGTCATTTTCCAAAAGAAGCTACCAAGGGTCTTACCAGAGATGAACAAGTTGTTGTAGTTGTCTCCTAAAGAAATGGGGGGATTGGTTCCTCTCTAAGGAAAGTACTGTGATCAGGGTCTATGGGTTTACTCACCAGCCATATGTCCTGTCAACGTTTCTAACATTGAGAATGTTTTCACTGGAGTTGATCAAGTAGAGGCTAACAGCTGAATATGAAAATTTCCTAATCTTCAGGAAGTTCGCGGATATTAATTTTCCATGGGAAGTTGGTCCTTTTACCGTTAAAAACAAATCATCCCTGCGAATGATTGTAAATTTTCTCAAGGAGAAAAGGTTTGCAATGGAGGCCGCAATTAACTATGACCCTCACCACATAATCTCTAATAGAAGGCAAGCCAATAAAAAAACCCATTGGAGCATGTTGAAGTGTAAGGGTTGGTGGAAAAAGCGAATTGGATGGAGTATCCTGGAGAGGCTAGTTATGATGAAGACATGCCAGAAAATTCAACCTCCTCTACACCACTAGGTAATCTCCTCTAGTATCCCCTCTCCAGCATTGTTGCTGTGGCCACACAGATCACCCCTTTAGCTAGTGTGTCTGGAAAGGGAATTAAGAGATAATTCCTAGAGGCCATGGGCGTAGACAAAAGGGACACTGCCAAAACACCCAAGAAGCAGAATACTAAAAAACTGGGTAGGTTGGTATAGATTGCAAAGGATAAAAGAAAAAAGAAAACTTGAAAAGTAAAAGTCCCAACCTTTGAAATTCAGGAGTATACATTTGATAGTGTCCTTAAAGATGTTGTTAATAAGTACAGGTCTAAAGCTGAGCTATTGGGCAATTATAGAGATGTTGGTGAAAAGGATTTTGAGGAAAAAATGAAATTGTGCGATAGGGTAGAAAAATTACCCAGCCATGATACCTCCCTAGTGACTATTAGAGATCAAGCCAAAGGTACATTGAACTTGTCTATAATTTCAGGAAACAAACTAACCGAGATGAGGGTAGATCCAAAGATGGTTCCCAAAACTAATATGATTCACTTACACAGATGGATAGAAGATATCATCTATACCGACCTGCTCCAGGTTACATTGTAGATATCCAAATTAATAGTTGGTAATAAAAGGGTTGACGAACTTCTCTAAAAGGAGAAGGTAGAGAACAGGGCTCAACAAGCCTAGATCAAGAAGCTCAAAGGGATATATTGGTAGCATATAGCCCGGAAGACAAAGGTGTTGCCACACAAAAGTTACTAAAGGAGAAGGAGGGTACAACTCAATTGTTAAAGAGTAAGTTAGAAATCCCAACCACCTGACTTATACAAACCTATGAATTGACCAAAATTGAGAAATAAAAGGAAGCCTTAAACATCGATTTGATCAAATGCAAGGCTAGACTAATCAAACATGAAGAAAAGGACAAACTGTGGGAGCTAGATGCAGAGCTCTGGGTCAGATAAAAAAAAGACTTCGAAGCAAGGCAGGTTGAGTTGGAAAGAGAGTTGAAAGAGATGAAGGAAAAGGATAGAGAATATCCAGTTCCCGTGGTTTTGTCTTTTGAGATATCTGGTGTAGACTCCCTCTCTCAAGCCATGTCCCAAGTAAGTATTAAGGCCTTGGAATTCACTAGTCTGAGAAAAAAAAATGAGGATCTGGTGGACATGACTGAGAACATGGAAAGAGAAATTAAAGTGTTGGAGGACCAATGTAGAGAATTGATAGAGAAAAAAACAAACTGACAAAGAACGCTTCAAGCCATGTATCCCTACAAGTGGAAAAACACCTCATCCATGATATGATAATAGTAGAGGAATCCAAATTATGACCTTACTTGTATTTTATCTAAGACAAAAACAGTGCTACACAAGAGGCCAAAACATACATTTAGATGGTGAAACAAGACTTGAACAAAATCCCCCTAGACATAGTTGAGGGCCAATCTATTTTGTGAACAATTTAACTGAAGAATACATCAGACAGGAAAATATCCAAGATATAATTTTAGTCATCACATGGGCTAGGAGAGTGGTAAACAAACACCATCACTTGAATATGGTTGAAGTGAAGTGGAACTTTGTGCACAAGCAGGTTAACAAATTTGCTTCGCTTTTTGATCCTCTGATCAAAATAGGGCTCCCCTTCTTTTGGGAAGAAAAAGGACCAATGTTATCCTAGAAATAATATCATGATAGATTGATCATTTGTTGACAAGACCAACATAGGAAATTTGAAGGTATGGCCCAATAGTCTCTTTTAGGTAAAAGTATGGTCGATAAATTATCTAGTGAATTTGAATTACTGTTTGATTTCAGAGTTATGTGCATAAAATTTCCAGTGCCATCCTATCCAGAGAACATAGAACTCAATGTGTTGGTGAAAAAAATGATAAAATTAGAAATTCATATTGTTAACCATTGGAAAGTGATTGAAAATTACGGCAAGACTAAATACAAGATGCACCAATGATGATGTGCCTAAACTATGACTAGAACCAAGATACAAGTGTAGAGTGATCAAGCAATCCTGAATTTCGAAGACATAGCACCTCTTTGGGTCCAGCAGGCATGCTGCCTCCATCACTTTCTATTTTATGCTACCCATGGAGAAAATGCCATGATGCAGTTTGTTATAAGTTTGTTTCTAATTTTGTAACTAATTTTGGACCCATTTCGAGGTTGGTCTTGAGGGCCCAAACACTATAAATATGCTCCCCATAGAGGGAGAAGGGGTTGGTTGGAACCTGTAAGATTGTTGTGTTTATGAAATTTTGATTTGCTTTAATACAAGTTACAAAGCCAAATGCTGGTTATTTGAATGCAATAATTCCTATGTATTTCTCAATTACAATCTGTAATTTCCTTTCTTTATGTGCATGAATTTCCTATTATTTATTTTCATTATGTTTTCTTCATGTCTTTGACTAATATATAATGGTTTAGAATTCATATTCTTATGCTGTGGCCATTGTTTTAGACATTCACCAAATGTTTCTTCCAAATTTTTCATAGAATTCATCCTTGCGGTGCTCTATATTGATGGATTGTCATAGTTCTTCATTTTCCACCAGAACCAAGACATATCGACCGTAATTGAAGTACTACTTTTCTCTCGCAAACAATTCCTATGCAAACTACTCCTTGTTTCTTGGTATTTGTGACTCCATAGACCAATACATATGTACCTTGTTTCAACCACCAATATTTGAATTCCATTCTGTGACATTATATATCGCCTTGTTATGTATTTGTGAGAGATCCCTCTCTAGAAATAGAGAAGCCAGATCCCTTTCCTAAAGCAGTTCCGTTGTTACCTCGGGGTTGACCTTTCCACAGCCTTGGGTGCGATTCTGAGTTCTAACAAACTGGCGCTATTGCCGGGGATGAAATTGAATGTCATCCCTAATTAGAACAACAAATATTCAAATAAGAATAAATTCCTGTGGGAAAACATGAACCCTTGCAAGTGGATAAGGTTGTATTATTTTTCCTAGTGACTCCACATTTGTTTTGAGATATCTACAGAAGACATCCTAGCTTCTCGGTGACTTCGAACAAGAGGTAATCCTGACACTGAGATTTTACAAAGTTTGATTAACCCCAATAAATCTTCTATGAATAAGGGAAAAGATCAGTTAGCTATTCCTCATTTGGAAAATTTGTCGGCTCAATAATTTCATAGATTTCAAGATTCAGTAGGGGAAAATTGCTTTGAAAGATCCTTGTTGAAGTCTAAGTCAGAGTCAGATTTGAAGAACACCAAAGTGAATCCTGATAGGTTAGAAGCATATCTTCTAGACTCTCTTGGGTAGAACCTATAAAGTTTCAGAAACCCTATTTTTCAGAACTGTCATCCATGTATTTCCCGGGTGGTTCAAAATCCCCCAGCATTCCAAGCTCCTCTTGCACTCTTGAACTTACCTAAACTGATGGATGTTGGGTTTTCCCCACTAGTTCTGCCTATCATGTTGCATGAACTTCCTCAAGGTTATGCCCAGAGTGTCCCCTTCTATGATGGAGATGGAAATTTCACATTCAGACAACATGTCGATAAATTCGAATATTTTTTGAACCTGGAGTTGGTAGATGATGACGATGTCAAAATGAGGTTGGTCATGTTGAGCCTCTCCGGAGAGGAAAATAAATGGTTCAAAGATCTTCTTGTAGGATCCATTCGTACGTTCATTGCTTTCCATACTGTGTATTTGGAAAGATGGGACAATACGAGAAGCCCCCTACAAGTCTTGTCCCAATACAATAGCCTGTAAAAGGGTGGTTTTGAGTTTGTTCATGAATTTTCTAGTAGGTTTAAGAGGGTGTACAATTCTATCCCTGCTGACATCAAACCACTAGTGGGTGCTGCAAAGCTCCACTATGCCGATGATTTTGATTATGATTTTGCTTTGCTGCTAAGGAAGAGGAAGTCTTTAAATATTCCTACCATGTTTCAAGATGACCTTGAGGTGGAAGCTAACATGATGGAAAGTGGAAATATCAAGCAGAAGACAGAGATGAGAAAAGTCATAGAAGATGGGCCTTCTACCTCTATTGCTTCTGCTAACGACGTGAATTTTGAAATGATGTTGAAGATAATAGAGAAGATGATGGATAAATTAGCTGTAGATAACAGATCACTGAAGAGGGAAAAAAATGAGCCCCAAATCAGGAAACTGAATTTTAGAATATCCAACCCTCCTGAACATCCATAGATTAGACAAAGGGATGCCATAAATCCATGAAACCCAGACGATCAACAAATACATCCACATTTTCCCTAAAATTATGTTGATGGTGAAAGTGAAGAGGAACCAACCGAAGACCATATCTACCATTTTGGTGATCTAGACTCTGATATATACCTCACAGAGATGGAGCATAGCTTGTATGCCTAAGAAGAGGATTAGAAGGGTTTTGAAGAGGAATCAGAGCAGTACCAGTGGGGATATTTGCATGCTATAGATGAGGTCAAGAGGAAAATTTAGTTGAGAAGTAGAAACATTGTTTTCAATAAAGGGAAGCTCAATCTGAATCAACCCTCCAACAATGTGCAAAATGATGATAAAAATAAAGAAAAACTGGAGCAACAGGTCCCATACAAAGAACCTATAAATAAGGGTGAAAAGACAAAGGAATTTAGGCCACCTTCACCTATGGAGATAGAAAAAGATACACCCACCTTGAAATTGTAGATGGAACTTTCAAAGGTAAAAATATCCATTCCCTTCAATAAGTTGCTAAGAAATAGAGACTACAAAGATAAAAAAACCCAGGATGGTTAGAAGTGAAGGAGAGTTTCAAACTGACATTTTGGAAGTGAATGATGATGCTCCTACTATCCATTTTGGGTCCAAACTCGAAATTGGATATAAATAAGAAGTTCCACATTTTTACCTGAGCCTAAATGTGCACGATATGGTTGTGCATAATGCTATGTTGGATTCTAGAGCATCTCATAATTTGATGCCCAAAGGGGTGGTAGAGAGTCTTGGGTTGGAAGTCACTCAACCTTATAAATATTTATACTCTTTTGATTCCAGAAAGGTAAAATGTCTCGGGTTGATTAAGGATATGGTAGTGACTTTGACAAAAATTCCCTCCAAAACTGTGGTGATGGAATTGGTCATGGAAGACATTCTCCCCAAGTTTGGCATATTGTTTTCTAGATCATGGACATCCAAATTAAAGGGGATCTTACAAATGGACATGTCTTATGCCACTATTCCTATGATTGGGGGGAGTAACAGATTATACAATGAGAAAATATCTCTATATGTGGTTAGCATCCAAGACAAGCTAGATGACCATGCTATATACGCTAGTGAAACCGACCTGGTGTTGTCTATTTTCTTCAATAATGCTTCACCCTGCAACCTTGAAATCTCGACACCCATTGAAGAATAGGAAGGAAAATCCATCAAGAGGAAAAAATATTTAGAGGCAAAGGAAAAGGAGGAAGGTATTTGGACCTTGTACTTCGGTGGTTTAGTCGCTAAAGTTGGGGCTGACGCATGCGTGTATATCATTTCTCCAATCAAGGACTTTGAAAGCATTTCTTACCAGTTAAACTTTGAATGTACTAACAATGCAGTAGAGTATGATGCTTTGTTGTTGGGGCTGCATTATTTGAAGGATAGGGGGCCAAAACAGTACAGATCATAAGGGACTTAGTCGTCATAAATTAGATAAATGACATATATCCGGCCAGACTCCCGGAATGAGATCCTATAGAAATGAAGTATGGGATATTTTCAACAATTATTTCACCGAGTACACAATCAGGGCAGTTCCCAGATGTGAGAAAATGATCACTGATTCCTTGGTAGTTGCTGCTAGCAGATTCAGAGCCCCTGTGTCCAAATGAAGAGAGCATAAGGTGGATGTCAGAAACAGACCCTCTATACCTGACAAATCCAGACACTGGAAAGTATTCAAGGATGATGTTTATATCAAGATATTTCTGTAGTTATCAAACGAGTTTGTGAACACCCAGATAGATAACGAAAACTGCCGACTTGAGAATTATCAGGATATCGAAGGTGGCGAAGAAGGTATTGATGAAAGTGGGAAATACAAGGACTCCCTGAAATGGAAGGACATAGTGAAATTGAAGGGTAATCATATCCCTAGAGGCCTAATCCCCCTGGAGAATTTTTTTGAAAAAAATGATGTGGCTAAGGATCCAAATATGAAACCAGCGGATGATTCCATAGAGGATAAGAATATAGGGACCAAAGACCACCTGAAGCTCATAAAGTTGTCAAAGAAGCTACTTGCTAAGGTGAAGAAAGATTACATTAATATGATGAAGAAATATACTAACGTATTTGCATGGAGCTATGAATATTTTCAAACAGATGGGGTGTTGTGGCATGATAGGCTTGGCCACATGAGTGAGAAGGGGATACAAATTATCCACTCAAGGAAACTGCTTCCATATTTGAAGCAGATAAGTTTGGAATTCTGTGAGAACTATGTTTATGGAAAACAGAAGAGATTTAGATTTCTTAGGGTTGGGAAAAAAAAGAAGAGTGAAAAGTTAGATCTTGTCCATACAGATGTATGGGGACCAGCTTAGGTACAATCTCTTGGTGGCTCTCGTTATTATGTTACTTTTATTGATGATGCAACTAGAAAAACTTGGGTTTATTACATTAGAAAAAAATATGATGTGTTTGATACTTTTAAGAAGTGGAAAGCTTTGGCTGAGAATGAGACAGGAAAAAGGTTGAAATGTCTTAGATCTAATAATGGAGGTGAGTACTGCAGCAAGGAGTTTGACAGTTACTATTCACACAATGGGATTCGCAGAGAGAAGACAGTCCCTAGAACACGAAAAGAAAATGGCATGTCAGAAAGGATGAACAGAATGATCATGGAGCGTGCAAGGTGTATGAGATTGCATGCATTTTTTCCCTTATAGTTTTGGGATGATGTTGTAAACACTGTTGTTTATTTAATAAACAAAGGGACTTCAAGAACTTTGGATGGCGGCATTCCATAGGAGGCATGGACAGGTAAACATGTAAAATACTCATTTTTGAGAACTTTTGGTTGTGAAGCATTTGTCCATATTGATAAATATGATAGAACAAAGCTTGAGGCTAAATCCAAGAAATGTACCTTTATTGGATATGGGGTTGATGATTTTGGTTATCGCTTATGGGATCTTAAAAATCGCAAAATAATTAGGAGTAGAGATGTAGTATTCAATGAAAAGGTCATGTACAAATATCATTTGCAGGGAAAGAAAGAAGAAAAGGAAAAAATAGAGTACACAGTGCTTGATGAAATCAAAGAAAATGAAGTTCCAAAGGCACCAGAAAATCAAGAGTAGCAGCAGGTACCTAAAACTCCTGCAACTGTAAGAAAGTATACCAGGTTAAGTAGACCCCTTGAACGATTCTCTCCTTCACTGTATTATTTATTGATGACTGATTCTGGTGAACCAGAATGTTATGAAGAAGCAATATAGGTAGAAACTAGAAAGAAGTGGGAGCAAGGCATGGATGAGGAGATGGACTCATTGGTAAGAAACTAGATTTGGGATCTGGTTAAGTTTCTTGCAAAAAATAGGTCATTGCAAAATAAATGGGTTTACAGGTTGAAGGAAGAAGATGGAGGCAAGAAGTGGTACAAGGGAGGCAAGAAGTGGTACAAGGCTAGACTTGCTGTAAAGGGGTTTGCACAAAAGAAAGGTATAGACTTTGATGAAATATTTTGTCCTATTGTTAAAATTACTTCAATTAGAACTATTTTAAGTCTAGTGGTGGTATAATATTTGCATATTGAACAGTTAGATGTAAAAACAACCTTTCTCCATGGGGATTTGGAGGAAGAGATTTATATGCATCAGCCACAAGGGTATGAGGTCAAAGGGAGGGAGAATTTGTTTTGCAGGTTGAAGAAGAGCTTGTATGGTCTGAAGCAAGCTCCAAGGCAGTGGTATTTGAAAATTGATAAGTTTATGATAGAACAAGGTTATGATAGATGTCATTCTTACCACTGTGTTTATTTCAACAGGATAGATAATGGAAGATATATTATCTTGTTATTGTATGTGGATGACATGCTTGTTGCAGGATCTAACATGCAGGATATAAATGTGTTCAAAAGAAAACTAGCTAAATCATTTGTGATGAAGGATTTGGGTGCTGCAAAGCAAATCCTTGGTATGAGAATAATAAGAGATAGGAAAAATCGCAAAGTGACATTGTCTTAAGGTGAGTACATAGAAAAGGTGTTGCAAAGGTTTAGAATGTAGAATGAAAAACCAGTTAGCACACGTTTTCCTAGCCATTTCAAACTAAACAAGAATATGTGTCCAAAGACACAGGAAGAGATAGATTACATGTCCAAGATTCCCTATTCATTAGTGGTTGGAAGCTTGATGTATGCCATGGTGTGCACAAGACAAGATATTACACATGTAGTGGGAGTTGTGAGCAAGTATATAAATAATCTAGGTAAAGAGCATTGGAAAGCAATACAGTGGATTCTCAGGTATTTGAGAGGTACCACTTCACATGCATTATGTTTTGGAGGTTCAAACACTATTCTACAAGCATATGTTGATACATATATGGATAGTGATAAAGACAGTAGGAGGAGAACGACAGGGTATGTGGTTATTGTGGGTGGAACAGCAGTAAGTTGGATTTCAAAACCGCAATAGGTTGTTGCACTTTCAACAATGGAAGCAATGTATGTTGCTACTGCAGAGGCTAGTAAGGAGATGATTTGGTTGCAGAGGTTGATGGAAGAATTAGGTAACAAGCAGGAGAATAGTAGGCTGTACAGTGACATTCGGAGTGACATTCATATTGCAAAGAACTCATCCTTTCATTCAAGGACTAAACATATACAACTCAAGTACCACTTCATAAGATCTGTTCTAGATGAAGAATTGTTAAAACTGGAAAATATACATGCTAGCTAGAATCCTACAGATATGTTGACAAAGGGAGTAACTGAAGAGAAACTGAGTTCCTGCTCGGTTTCTATTGGCCTTCAAGCATGAAGGTGAAAATAAGAAATTTTCCAAGTCTAAGTTCCAGAGCATAGTCCAGCAAGTGCAGTAGAGGTGGAGTTGTTGTGATCGGAATCAAAGTGGGAGATTGTTGGTTGTGGAGCTTGATCTTCCAGATCCATTGATATTATTCAGTTGTGTTTGTACCCCAGGTGTACTGTAAACTCATTCCCCTTGCCTTGGGGTTTGCGGAAGCGCCCTGAAAAAGGGAGATCAGGGGCAACACCCCCAAGGCATGGGGGTTCATGGAGCCCTCGAGATTTTTTTTGGGATATGTGTTGGTCAATAGTTTTGTGGACCCATGGTATTGGGTTAACCCTAGAATTTTCCCATTCTATTTCCCCTATAAAAGAAAGCATTGTAAAATGACTTTGCATGGTAATGTATTGTATTGGAAGAGAGACTGTGAGAGCATGAAGAGGAAGTGCAGTGGTTTTGCTGCAGGTTGTATCCATTCATCTTTTTGGACTGTAATAAAAGGACTGGCAATTTATTTGTGGACATAGCCCATCATTTGGGTGAATCACATTATATCTGTGTGTCTCTGTAATGTTTTAATGTGTTTTGCATCTTTTTTATTGATTTAACTGTATATCTATTATTTCTCTATGGTCCTATTTTCTAACCTTTCAGAGTCTATGTCCTCCATTTCCACATCATCGCTTATGTACCCGACATTACTGTGAAAGGAATCCTTATAGAACCAGATCCAGAAGGGGGAAGAGCGAAATGGATTGTTGTTCTATTAGAATATCGTATTGAAATCAAGCCCACCAAACTTGTTAAGGGTTAAGGGATGGCCAAAATGATGGAAAACTCCAACTGTGATTCTCTGCACTTGAAATTCTTAATGAGTCACTCACTCCAAATGAACACTGAGATACATGTAATTCCAAGATTCTACGCATCCCCTTGGTATTCTGACATTTTATATGTGCTTTGAAACATACAAGCACCTGCAAAGTTGAGAAAAATGAGAGCAAGGTCAATAAAATGAAAATTGGTGAAAATTTGTATTCTAAATGAGTACTTGTATTAGAAGGATCCGGGTGGTATCCTATTGAACTGCCTGCTGGAGGACGAAGCCCAATAGACCATAGAATAATTTCACAAGGGATATTATGGAGGGAACCATTCTTGGAAAGTTACAACAAACAAATTTTGAGAGCTGGTTTCTATTGGCCCTCATTGTTTTCTGATGTTTACAAAGAAATAACCAAGTGCCACCATTGCCAGGTTTTTGAGGGTAAGAGGAAACTTGTCCCACTTCCACTTAACCCCATATCTATGGAAGCACCTTTTCAATAGTGGGGGCTAGAATTCATCAGGGAAATAAATCCCAACTCCTTTGGGAAACACAAATGGATTCTAACAGCTACAAACTACTTTACCAAATGGATTGAGGAAATACCTACTAGGAGGGCTACCGATGAGGTGATTATGGATTTTCTAGAATAAAACATCTTAGCTCAGTTTGGGTGCCCCAGAAGAATAGTAACAGATAATGAAACAACTTTTAAGTATAAGAAGATGATCAACTTCTACCATAAAATACCACATCAACCTCAACCACTCTACCTCCTATTACCCCCAGGGAAACAGGATGGCAGAGTCTTCAAATAAAATCCTGGTCAGGATTATAAAGAAGTTGTTGGAAGACAACAAGAGGGCCTAACACATGAAGTTGGAATATGACTTATGGGATGCCAGGATTAGCACCAAAAGGGTGATTATGATGTCCCCATTCCAGCTAGTATATAGAGATAAAGTAGTCTTCTTAGCATATTTAGGAGTTCCAGTGATGAGGTTGCTGTAGGAACAACATAGTGAACCAAATCATATGCAGAGAAGGATAAACCACATCATATATTTGAATGATTTGAGAGAAAAATCCTACAGTACCGTGCAGATGCATCAAAATAAAATGAACAATACCTTTGATAGGAGAATTAAAGAAGAAAAGTCCTCGATCAATGACTTGGTCCTAAAGTGGGATGCACCCCATGAATATAGAGGGAAACATGGGAAATTTTTCCACATGTGGATAGGTCCCTACATTGTTGTGGCACACAGAGGAGAAATTGATTTCATTTTACAACATCAGGACGGATCCTCATAGGAAGGAGGTCTGGTGAATGGGCGATTTCTCAAACACTAATTGACCTAAGAAGAAGAGGTAAACACTTGTACCATAGCTATATATATTTCCTAGTTTTCAAGAAATAAAGAGGAAGCCCCAGAAAATATTTGAATCCCAAGGAGAAGGTCATAAGATCTAGGATAGAAACCATGTTCATTTTTCTTTGTTTTTGTTTACATACACAACAACAATGACAGATGTTTTGAAGTCCAACGTAAGGATACTCTCCCAATGGATTCAACACATGGTCTAGGAGTTATTTTCTACCTCGCGGGGAGGATAGCATCCCAATATGGAGCCACTTGTTAGCACCTGATTTGTGCTAAATATATGGAAGGGTTTTAGACCAATAAGGGAAGAAAAAAATCCTACAAAATTTTCATGACGAGGAACCTAGAGAGTTGTAATGGGTTTTTGAAAGAAAGGAAAGGATCTAAAGAAGGAGTTAGAGAGTTGATAAGTATAGAATGACTTGCACAGGTCATGGTCTATCCAATGAAGGAAATCTCAAGGTCCATATTCATAAGTAATCCCCCTCACGTTGTTCATGCGAGAGGAAAGAATAAAATCCAGTCAGGAGGATGATAGAAAATGAATCACTTTTCAAAGGTCGTGAGAAAGACCTGAGGAAGATCAATGGAGAAGATCCATTCCATGATTTTAAATTGTACCACTAAAAAGCATGTTTCAAATTGGAGAAATGAATAAAACACCAGAATCTTTCGATGACTAAGATCACGAAAGGTTTAGATCAGCAACAGAGGCAAATCCCATTGATCTAAAACGCTTGTAGAAGATATCGCTTCCAAAATTGTGAAACATGATAAAAAGAGGATATATTTGACAGTAGAGATCGATGTCGAGATAAATCTACAGTGTGAAGCTATTCCACTAGCTACACTTGCGCGGAATAAATCTTGTTTGAAAGTGGCAAAATTCAGTAAGTCTCTCCACTTTGGACAGTGAGGTGGTAGAAGAGTTTAAGAACGACAGAGGAGTTTAAATCCCATGAGTTAGAAGTGCACAAAGGACTATGGGGGGGGAACATGATAGTACTAGTTCCAGCAATTAATATTACGCGGCTCAGATTCTAGGGTCCCATATCTACAGCTAATGTTTTTTTTGGCTGAAAAGATGCATGGTCGGATAGGGGAATAAGATAGTATAAAATCTAGCACTTGGATTTAAACTAGTTATTCTTCTGGAGCATCAGAAAGAGAGGTTTCAGACTATGTAGAAAAATCCACCATGGAAAAACTTCCAAATCAAACTTTCCACCAACTTGGTACGTCTTTTTCTCTATTAAGCTATTTTCTCATGGCCGAAACATAAGATTTAGAGGCTCAAGGTCTCGAATTTCATAGTATTGAAGAAGCCTTAGAAGATAAAGACTTTGAGGTTTTCGACACTATCATATTACATGATAGTATAGAATCCACAAAGAGTAAACTGAAAACTCTTCAATTGTAGGGAATTGACACTCATGGGGTGTTCAGTTCTTATTTCTTTTACTTCTCTGTTGAACAAACCCCTAGTTGCCCGAAATTTGTAGACTGGTGCGTAGATAACTATTCTCCTTCTGAAGGTGTAATAATGGATGTTTTTAGGTCTAAGATGTTGTGTCCCATAAATTCCCTCATCGTCTGAAACACTCTGTTGATCCCTCCTTAGTTTACCCATATGTATAGCTAGTACAATGAAGAGGATATACCCGAGTTTTTTTGAAGGTATTCAACTGAGAAAAAAGAATATTTTCTCAAAACCTATCTGAAACCAAAATGCCAATTATTGAATCCTCTGTTCCCCATTGATTTTGACCTATTTAACGAAGAGACACGATATTTGATAACCCTAGAAAGGAAATTCTTAGGTATGGACTCGAACCAATTTGTCAGTAAGACTTTATTGATTTTGATATTCACCCTCAGCTCATGTCAAGTAGTGTTAGAAACGTTGATTCAGTATTCACTATCTGCCTATATACAATTTGATGAATTATTAGCCAAAAACATCCATTCCTAGTTGATTAATTTTTTTCAGTCGAGAACCTTGAGGTTTCAATCTCTCCTTATGAAGATGTTTTTGAGCTTCAATGAAAACAACCTACAACTCTCAGAGATGGTTATAACATAGGAGATGTATAAATATTATTGCAAGTTCATGAATGTCCTCATGGTGCCAGTATATGAATTCCTTTTCCAAAAGATGCTACCCAGGGTCTTACTAGAGATGAAAAGGCTATTGCAGTTGTCTCTTTAAAGGAAAGTGGGGGATTTGTTTTTCTCTGAGGACAATACTGTGATTAGGGTCCACATGTTTAATCACCAGCCTTATGTCTTGTCGACATTTTTGAGATTGAGAATGTTTGCACTGGAGTTGATCAAGTAGAGGCTAACGACCAGAGATGAACATTTCCTAAGCTTCAGGAAGCTCACGGATATTAAGTTTCCATGGAAAGTTGGTCCTTTTATTGTTAAAAGCAAATTATCCCTGCCAATGATTGAAAATTTTCTCAAGGATAAAGGGTTTGCAATGGAGGCCGCAATTAACTATGACCTTGACCAAATCATCTCTAATAGAAGGAAAACTAATAAAAAAAACCATTCAAGCATGATGAAGTGGCAGGGTTGGTGTAAAAAGTGAACTGGATGGATTACCCTAGAGAGGCCAATTATGATGAAGACATGCCATAAAATTCAACCTCCTCTACACCAGTAGGCAATTCCCCCCAGCAGGACCTCTCCATCATTGTTGTTGTGGCCACAAAAATAACCCCTTTAGCTAGTGTGTCTAAAAAGGGAAATAAGAAAGAATTCCCAGAGTCCATGGACGTAGAAAAAAGGGACACTGCCAAAACACCCAAGAAGTAGAAGACTGAAAAACAAGGTGGGCTAGTATAGACTGCAAAGGATAAAATAAAAAAAAAGAAAACTATAAAATTCAAAGGCACAACCTTTGAAATTCAGGAGTATACATTCGATAGTGTCCCTAAATATGCTGTGAATAAGTATAGGTCTAAAGCGGAGCTACTAGATAGTTATAGAGATGCTAGTGAAAAGGATTTTGAGGAAAAGTTGAAATTGTGTGATAAGGTGGAAAAATTACCCAGTCAGGACACCTCCCTACTGACTGTTAGAGATCAATCCAAATGGACGTTGAACTTGGATGTATTTTTAGGAAACAAAGTAGCCGAGATGAGGGTAGATCCAAAAAGGATTCCCAAAAATGATATGATTCACTTACATAGAGGGATAGGTGATATCATTTATACTGACCTGCTCCAGGATACATTGCATATATCCAAATTAATAGCTGGTAAGAAAAGGGTTGAAGAACTGCTCTGAAAGGAGAAGGTAGAGAACAAGGCTCACCAATCCTAGAGCAAGAAGCTCCAGGTGGATATATTGGTAGAATAAATCCTGGAATACAAAGGTGCTGCCACACAAAAGTTACTAAAGGAGAAGGAGGGTACAATTCAACTATTAAATAGAAATATAGACGTCCTAGCTACCCATCTCATACAAACCTATGAAATAACCAAAAATGAGAAAGAAAAGGAACTGTTAAACACCAATTTTATCAATTGCAAGGATATAATTCTCAAACATGAGTAAAAGGACAAATAGTGGGAGAGAGATACATAGCTCTGGGTCATAAAAAAAAAGAGCCTTCGAATCAAGGCAGGTTAAGTTGGAAAGAGAGATGAAAGAGCTAAAGGAAAAGGATTGAGAACAACTAGTGCATGTGGTTCTTTCTTTCAAGATATTTGGTATGGAATCCCTCTCTCAATCCATGTCCCAAGTAAGTATTAAGGCCATGGAAATCACTAGTTTGAGAAAACAAAATGAGGATCTGGAGGACATGGTTCAGAACAAGGAAAGAGTAAGGAAAGTGTTCGAGGACCAGTGTAGAGAATTGATAAATAAAAACAACAAACTGACAAAGCACGCTTCATGCCAAGCATCCCTACAAGGGGAAAAACACCTCATTTGAGATATGATAATAGCAGAGGCAGCCAAGTTACATCTTTACTTGGATTTTATCCTAGATAAAGACAACACTACGTAGGTGTCCAAAAAGTACATTCAGATGGCGAAACAATACTTGAACAAAAGGCCCCTAGACACAATTGAGGGTGCAATCAGTTTTTTGAACAATTTAACTGAAGAAGACATCAGACAGGGAAATATCCAAGATAGAATTTTGGTCATCACATGGGCTAGGAGAGTGGTAAACAAGCATTGTCACTTGAATATGGTCGAGGCAAAGTGGAACTTCATGCACAAGTAGGTTAACGAATTTTCTTCTCTTTTTAATCCTATGGTCAAAAGAGGGCTCCCTTTCTTTTGGGAAGAAAAAGGACCAATGTTATCCCAGAAATAATATCATGACAGATTGATCAATTGTAGACAAGACCATAAGAAATTTGAAGATATGGCCCAATAATCATTTTCAAGTAAAATTGTGGTCGATAAATTATCTGGTGAATTTGAATTACTATTTGATTTCAGAGTTGTGTACACAAAATTTCCAGCACCGTCCTATCTGAAGAACATAGAACTCAGCGTGTTGGAAGAAGAAATGATAAAATTAGAAATGTCAGTTGTTAACCAGTGGAAGGTGATTCATAAATATGGCAAGACTAAATAAAAGATGTACCAATGACGATGTGCCTAAACGGTGACTAGAACCAAAGATAGAGGTGTAGAGTGATAAAGAGAGCCCAGAATTTGAAGACATAGCGCCTATTTGTGTCCAGCAGGCGTGCTGCCTCCATCACATTCTGTTATATGCTATTCGTCGAGAAAATGCCATGATGTAGTTTGTTATATGTTTTTTGTTAATTTTGTAACTAATTTTGGCCCTGTTTCGAGGTTGGTATCAGGGGACCAAAAACTATAAATATGCTCCCCACAGAGGGAGAATAGGTTGGTTGGACCCTGTAAGACTTTTTTGTTTATGAAATTTTAATTTTATTTAATACAAGTTCTAGATCCAAATGTTGATTATTTGAATGCAAGAATTCCTGTGTATTTCTCAGTTACTGTCTGTAATTTCCTTTCTTTACATTCATGTATTTCATGTTATTTCTTTCCATTATGTTTTCTTCATGTATTAGACTAGTGTATAATGGTTCGGAAATCATATTCTTATGCTATGGCCATTGTTTTAGACATTCACCAAATGTTTCTTCCAAATTTGGTGTAGAATTCATCCTTGCAGTGCTCTACATTGATGGACTGTCATCGTTCTTCATTTTCCACCGGACCCAAAAAATATTGACCATAATCGAAGTACTACCTTACTCTAGCAAACAATAACTATGCAAAATGATTTGTGTTTCTTCGTATTTGTGACTCCATAGCCCAATACATATTTACCTTGTTTCAACCACAAATATTTGAATTCCATTATGTGACAATATATGTGGCCTTGTTATGTATTTGTGAGAGATCCCTCTTTGGAAACGGAGAAGCCAACTCCCTTTCCTAAATCGGTTCTGTTGTTACCTCAATGTTTTCCTTTCCGCAACCTTGGGTGTGATTCTAAGTGCTAACAAACAGGCACCATTGGCAGGGATGAAATTGAATATCATCCCTGGGTAGAATGACAAAGATTCAAAGAAGAAGAGGTTCCTATCGGAAAACATTAACCCTTTCAAGTGGTTATGGTTGTATTATTTTCCCTAGCAACTCCACATTGGTTCTGAGCTATCTACAAAAGACATCCTGGCTTCCCAGCGATCGCATACAAGAGGTAATATGACATTAAATGTTTGCAATCATCACTATTGAGGAACATTTATCTGTTAACAGTTAACCTAAACAGGCTTAAACTAGAACTAATTATTTTGATAATTTCTAGTTTGCATACTTAATTGTCCGCTTTCATAAATCATTATTAAGGATTTGATTTAGCGGGTTATGATTTGGAACAACAGGAATTGAAATATCTGTTTAATTACTAAGTGCTAAGTTTGTTTTACTGTTTTGTGAAAATATGAAGGATCTTCAGTTGAGATCGAGGCTTACTTAGTTTTTTAGCTAATGTAGTGAAGTGATGCTTCTTTTACAGGTCTTTTACAGGTAAGATGTTTTGTGACTAGTTTCCAGATCGAGATTACTATCTCAACTAGCATAAAATATAATGCTAGTAAATTTATTTATTTTACAGCTTTGATCAAATGAATGAGGTATCCTTGACATGTATATTTTTGTTTTAATTAGTTTTCTGGTAACATAAGTGTCTAGTAAACTGAACATAGTCTAGTTGTTCTTCCATTCACTTCAACTATAATTCGTTCATCTAATTTTTATCAATCTATTATCAGTTTAGCTCCTGTATGGAATTCTAGTGGAAGGAAATTTGTATAGCAGATCCTTTTATACTCTATTACTTGATATCGAGGTAATTCAATAATATGTTTTCAACAATAAATGAGTTAAATAAACTTAGGAAAACCTAAATCTAGGTATAGTCATAAAGTATAATAACAGATGTTCACACATGGAACTAAAAACCTAGTGCATAAAATAGTCTACTAACTGTTCTAGTACTTACCAACTAGAGATGCAATAATACAATTTTATATCTTTAAACTATAGTATTACTGCCTTTTGTGTAAGAATAAAAGGATTATTTTCTATTAAATCTATCCAATTTAACCTTCGTATGATCTTCATCTCATAAGGGGATATACGAATCTAAGTTTGATACCTAGACTAACAAAATCAAGCTATTCATCATCCTATGTTTTAAAGCACATATACATAAAATATTAAGTCTTTTACAAGGTCTTTTACAATGCTATGGTTTCTCATAAAGTGTTGTTTACTAGCAAACCAAGTTGAAGAATTCTTTACATAAGTGTTTACCCATTTCCAAAGATCTTAAAACATAAATATAAACCTTAGTGTAAATACTACCTCCCTACATTATTCGTTAGGGTTATAATATGCTTATTATAATGAAATGACATTGATTGTTATCAAAAGGGTTTTAACCATAGTTTGTATATAAAATGCTATTATGTACAGGCTGCTCCAAAGAGGTCTCGAACTATATTACAAAAACCCACATTTCGCAAATATAACCAAAGCCACGTGGTCAATGCTTCTTGGTTAGGTTTTGTTGACTTGGAGGTTCATTATAAAACTATCCTAAACACTAAAAAATCACATTTTTATCTAACTTCTTGTCTTTGTTATGGAGTGGAAGAGCTTTGGGCTCATGGCCGCAAGGATTTGTTGTCAATCCTTAAACCCTTTGAGTTCAGGACTCCCTTTTTCCATTCTGATTTCTTCTACATGAAGGGTTTACATGGTCCCTGTTTCTTTCTATGTAAGAGCCCTCTGTTGCCATACCATATCTCTGGAAATGATACCCTTTGTTGTTACCTTGCCTCTACAAATGTTTCTCTTCATGCACTGGTACAGTAGTCAACTTGATAATGTGAGCACGGCTGTTGATTTGTCGTAGTGTGGTCTTGATTGTTTATGTGAGAGATCTTGTTTAGTGTAGCGTTATCTGTCTTCACTGCCTGATTTCTAGTGTGGTATTTGACTCTGTTTCATTGTGGTTTTTGGTTTCGGGCTTGCACACTATGCATTGTGTTTTTTCATGACAGAGCTTCCTTGAAGCTCGGTGTACCCTTATTCATGGCTATGGTTTGTTCATATCACCACTGCAGCCGAGCATCCACTCTTCGGTAAGCAAAATAGTTTAAAAATAACACTATAACTCTTCTGCACCATTATTTGATTTTTATTTTCATTAAATGTAAGGATTTAACATTTGGAATTTTTCGATTGTGCAGAATTTAAAATCGATCACTGTTATCATCCCAAATGGAACTTCTTTGTTCGAGTGCTAACATTCTTCATGCTAGTACACAAAAGGACAAATTAGGATTGAAGTGGTCAAAACACTATAGATGGGCATGACCTAGGATGTATTACCCTCAAACCAACTTTATATATATATTTTCTAAGTGTTGAATTTCATACGCGACTATCTGCATTGCCACTTGCGTATCCATTATAGGAAATTTCAACTCAAAATGGGCCTCCTAAAAAAAATAATAAAATAATATTTATTAATTTTGGAGGAAGAAAACAAAAAAACTACTTTTTTGTTTGTATTTTTGACATATCTCCCCGTTTTATTTCTCAAATTTTGATCAGGAGAGCTCATTGGATGCGGAATTAAATTCCACATCCAACGAGTACCCACTCGGCATACTTTTGATGGACCCTGCTACCCCAAAAACAAGAAATACCTGAAAAAACATGATACTGACATCATCATCATGTTTTTTCAGGTATTTCTTGTTTTTGAGGTAGTGGGGTGCATAAAACTATGCCAAGTGGGTACTCATTGGATGCGGAATTTAATTCTGCATCCAATGAGCTCTCTCGATCAAACTTTGAGTAAAAGCGCGGGGAGATATGTCAAAAATACAAAAAAAAATAGTAGTTTTTTTTATGATACCTATCCCCAAATTTATATTAAAAAAGTGTTTAAGACCTATATGGTATTTCAAATTTAAAGCAATTTCATTGGTTAACACATGATGACATGGAATTTGTATTAGAGTTAAAAGGCCCATTTTGAGTTGAAATTTCCTCTAATGATATGCGAGTATTTGCATTGCAACCCGCGTACACTTGCGTACATGGGTTTCCTTCGAGCAAATCACGTGTCATACGCGGGTTGCCTATATTAATAGTCACGTACACCTTGTTTCAACTTTAAAAAATACAAAACGATTAGATGATACTAGTTGGGCCTTGATCCATAACTATCCCAACTATCTCAACCATCCCAACCTTTGAAACTACTCTATTTCCCAAAGTATAAATAGAGACCTTGGGGTGGGGACTAAGAAATCAATTTTTGGAGAGAAAAGTTATGCTGGTGGTATATCTTCAGAATCTTGGAGCAACAGAACTCATATTCCTTTGGTTGCATAGGAGTCCTTGTCTCGGAAGCTAGGTTGTACTCTTATCTCATTCATCGATTATTAATAAAGAGAATTCTTCTTCCAATATTATGTTGAGTCGATTTCATGTATTTTGGTTGATTAATATATTTGCTTATATGTTTAATATACTATTCATCTAACCTCTGATATATATATGCATGAGATATTACTTGAAGGATTTGCTCTTTACAAGTGAAGAGGTGCATCCCTGGAAGTTTTAGAGAGAAGAGGAGTGGGAGAAGATCAAGCTTGGATTAGCCGTCAATAATCGGGTAAGTCAATACTTTCTTCCTATTCCCTTTCCATTCTCTGGTAAGCTGATTGTCTACAAGTTAGTAGTAAGTTGCTAACCCCAGACCTTAGGTTACAAGGGTGTTTTATCTTGAACAACAATGGCTCTATGCTTAAGGACACCACCAACAGGGCTCCACAATGGCATTCATCTTGGTAAGCTTCGATCCTACCTGAGGTCCTTCTATGATGGTTGTATGAAGTTTGAAAATTACAGTTCCACCGAGATACCATTCCATGATGCAGCTCCATTTTTTGTTATCAGAAATCGTGAATTTTTAGGAAGGCCATATGGCCAAGACTATAATGTGTTGATAGGAGAAATGTTTAAGCCCTAGTGGCCATTTTGTGATGAAATAGTTTTGGGTCCTCTCAGTCGTGACTTGAATTTTAAAAGATTATAATTTTAATAGGCTTTAAAGCCATGGTTTTTTTGTTGTAAAAAGGCCATTAGGCCATATCCTGTATGAATATAGTAGTGGTTAATATGGAAGAAGTTTAGGGTTTAGGTGTTGTTTAAAATTTGAGTAAGATTTTAAGCTTACTATTTTGTAACTTCTATACTCATAATATATATACCGTGGTTTTAAGAAAATAATGGCATGCTATGAAATTTTTATCTGTTTTGTTTTTATTTTCAATTATTTTAAAATTAACTTAAACAGAGATATTATTACTGCTATAATATTTGTATTGATGTATATTAGCTAAATAATTTTGAAATAAGTTTTAAGATGGTTCCAGTTCGTATTTTTCTTTGATTTTGTTTAAAAGAGAAATAAAAATGTTCAGACATTTAGTATTAGAATAGAGTTTGATTTTTTTTAACTGTCAATAAGCTGTTATTTCAGTAAATAGATAAAAGAAAAGTTGAATATTTGAACCTAAGTCTTTACTATATTTCCTGGGCTAGAATATTTTGAAAGGTCTTTTCTTAATTTCTCTTAGTTTATAATTACCATACAATTTTAATACCATTTCTTGTGGAAAATGTATTTAATTTTGTATATTCATCTATTAGATAATTGTGGTTATACAAATGAAGAATGTATGCTTTAATTAATTTTTGGGTGAAATTGTATAATCCCTCTGCTAGTAAAAGAGAAGGTAATGATAGTCATATTTGACAGTTTCTTCAAAGTAGGTTTTATTTTTAAAACCTTAATTACTTTTAAATTATTACAGAGTTTAATATTTGATTTTAATGTNAATATATATATATATATATATATATATATATATATATATATATATTTCCTAGAGACAGATTTGTTTATGTTATGACCCTGTACTTTGTCTAAGGAAAACATCTGAAATAGAAAGGAAAAACATACTTTTGAATAACCCTTATGAAATCTATAGAAGGTAAAAAAACACATTCAAGCATACTTCATTTGATTTTTTTATCATAATTTAATCTAACCTACTGTACTAGAGTACTGCCTTTAAAAAGGTGTGAAAAAATACAGTTAGGTATTTTTTTATCTATCAGTAAAATTGGAAATTATTCTAATCATTTATCCTAATCTATATCTAATCCAGCATTCAACTATCTTTTCAAAGGAAAATATTTCATTAACTAATCCTAATAACAACATGACAGAAGCATAATACATTATTGCTTAAACTCAATCCTTCTTGATCTAAATAAGCAATTAGAAACTATATAAATCATGTAGAACCTAGAAACATAGAAGAGGTGACAACAGCTTAAGGAACCTGTCCCTCCCAACCAACTCTTGGAGATAGATGAACTACGAATCTCAGGACCCCCAAGCTTGTCTTCTGGTCCACCTGGTAGAAGTACTGGATGAGAGATCTAGTTTAGTAATCCTCTGCAACTCTACTGAGTATTCAATAGTAAATATGTTCTACTTGCAACAGTATGAACTTAGCTTAAAATAATTGCACTAGTTCAGAACTTCAGCACTTTTCACTCAAACAAACTTCTGCTAGTCCCCTCCATCAAATTTTCTTGTGCACTTAATTCACTCAGAATTTTCACAAGTCAAGAATGAGCAGCCTCAGTTGTCTTCAATGGGAAGTTTCATTAGCATGCCTAGGTCTTTTGGGCCAGTTTTCACTTAATGAGCCACCTTCTCTTGTTCCACTTTCTTGGGGAACATGACCACAAAAATAGGGAAGTTTCCTTCTGCAACAGCTAGAAGTAGTTTGAGGATGATACCAAGTGTTAATCTTCTCTCAACCCAGCCTACTCCACCAAGTGACCAATAAAACACTCATTTAACAGCCTCCTTAAGTTGTTGTCTCATATTTCATTTATTAATTAATAAAATATTCAGCAATTACATTCAATTATCCTTGATACTGCTTAGTCATTAATTACAAATTTTATAATAAAATATAACATAATGTTTCTTAAAACATAATTTTTTTTGCAATTTGGGGCATGTGATAGATATGGTAGCGACTCTAACAGAAATTCCCTCCAAAACTATGGTGACAGAGGTGGTCATGGTAGACATTCCCCCGAAGTTCAACGTATTGCTTTCTATATCCTGAATATCCAAATTAAAGGGGAGATTACAAATGGAAATGTCTTATGCCACTATTCCTATGATTCGGGGGAGTAAAATATTGTACAACGAGAAAATATCTTTGTTCATGGTTAGCATCTAAGACAATCTAGATGACCATGCTATATATATTGTTGACACCAATCTGGGGTCATATATTTTCTTCAATAATGTTTCCCATTGCAACCTAGAAATATCAACTCCCATCGAAGAAGAGGAAGGAGAATATGTCAGGAGCCAAAGTTCTTTAGAGGCGAAGGAAAAGGAGGAAGGTCTTTGGGCCTTGTACTTCGATGGTTCAGTCGCTAAATTCGGGGATAGAGTAGGTGTGTATATCATTTCTCCCATCAAGGACTTTGAAATCTTGTCTTACTAGTTAAATTTTGAATGTACTAACAATGTAGCAGATTACAAAGCTTTTTTGTTGGGGATGTATGCTTTGAAAGACATGGGGGGGGGGGAGGGTACAGATCATAGGGGACTCAAAATTGGTCATAAATAATCTAAATGACATATATCAAACCAGGCATCCCAAAATGGGAGCCTATAGAAATGAATTATGGGATATGTTCGACAATTATTTCACTTAGCACACAATCAGGGTAGTTCCCAGATGTGAAAACAAGACCACCGATTCCTTGGCTATCGTTGCTAGCAAATTCAGATCCCCTGTGGCGGGATGAGGAGAACATAAGGTCAACATCAGAAATAGGCCCTCTATACCTAAAAACTCCAGACACTGGCAAGTATTCAAGGATGATGTGCAGATTAAGAGATTTATGGAGTTATCAGACGAGTTTGAGAACACCCATATAGATAACGAAAACTACCACGACAAGAATTGTTAGAGTACCGAAGGTGGTTAACAAGGGATTGGTGAAAGTTGGAAATACAAGGACTCCCTGGGAGGGAAGGACATAGTGAAACTGAAGGTTAATCATATTCCTAGAGGCCTGATCCCCATGGAGAAGTTGTTTGTCCAAAATTATGTGGCTAAGGATCCAAAGATGAAACTGGCAGATGATGCCATCGATGACAAGAATATAGGGACCAAAGACCACCTGAAGATCATAAAGTTGTCAAAGAAGCTTCCTGCCAAGGTGAAGGAATATTACATTAATCTGATGAAGAAATATACCGACGTCTTTGCATGGAGCTATGAAGATATTAAAGAATATGACACCTCCATTATACAACATACCATTCCCATAAAGCCAGGTGAAAAACATTTTAAATAGAAATTGAGGAGAGCTAACCCAAAACTACTACCCATCATTGAGAAAGAAATCAGGAAGTTGTTTAACCCCAAAATCATTGTAACATTGAGGTTTTCCAAGTGGGTTGAAAATGTGGTTCTTGTTAGAAAAAAGAATGACAAGATCTAGATTTGCATATATTTTAGAAATCTCAACAAAGTTTCTTTGAAAGACCATTATGATTTGCCCAACATGGAACACATTTTGCAGACAGTTGTGGGATCTAAGAGGATTTTCACCATGGATGGTTTCTCGAGATACAACCAGGTGAAGGTGTTTCCCAAAGATCAAGAGAAAACCACTTTCACTACACCATGGACTACTTTTATGTACGCTAAGATGCCTTTTGGTCTCATGAACTCCAGAGCCACATTCCAACGTGCCATGGATATATCCTTTGTAGAAGAAAAGGACAAATTTTTGGTGGTCTATATGGATGACATTACTGTGTACTCCGGGTCTGATAAGGAACACATCCAATATTTGGAAAAGGTTTTCTTGAAATGTAGAAGATATGGAATATCATTGAACCCTCGCAAATATAACTTTAGGTTAGAAGAAGGAAAATTGTTGGGACATATCATCTTGAAGGATAGGATAAAGATAGACCCAGAAAGGATCAAGGCCATCCAGAAGGTCAAAGAGCCAAGAAGCAAAAAGGAGGTACAATATTTCATCGGACAGATCAATTTTCTAAGAAGGTTCATCCCCAGCTTTTTGAAATACTAATGAATATTAACAACATGATGAAAAAGGACCATGAGATTAAATGGACACTAGATGCAAGGACAACCTTCAAGGATATAAAAATGCCCTCACAGAGGGCCCTATCTTGGTAAGTCCAAACTTCAGTAAAGAATTCCTAATTTTTTCTTATGCATCTGATCACACAGTTGCTGGAGTGCTGTTATAGAAGAATGACCAAAATGCCGAACAACCTATAGAATTTTTTAGAAAATTGTTGAGAGACAAGGAATTGAAGTATGAAATAATGGAAAAACAGGCTTATGCCCTCATAAAATTATTAAAGGATTTCAAAGTCTACTTCCTCCATTCCTGCATCATCGCTTAAGTACCCAACAATACCATGAAAGGAATCCTCATGCATCTGGATCCAGAAGGGAGAAGAGAGAAATGGATTGCTGTGCTATTAGAATATGATATTGAAAAAGGGGTCAGGGGCTATCCAAAATGATGACAAACTCCAATTGTGATTCCCTGCAACTGAACTTCTTAACCAATCACTCAATCCAACTAGACGTTGTGATACAGGTAATGCCAATCTTCTCCACATCCCCTTGATATTTTGACATTGTATATATGCTGCAAAATGTACAAGAACTTGTAGGGTTGAGAAAAGCAAGGGAAAGGTCAATAAAATTAAAATCGGTGAAATTTGGTATTCTGAATGAGTACCTATATTGGAAGGATCTAGGAGGTATCTTATTGGATTGCCTGCTAGAGGACAAATCTTGGCAGGCCATTGAAGAATTTCACAAGGGAGATTGTGGAGGGCACCATTCTTGGAAAGTTATAGCACATGAAATTTTGAGAGCTAGTTTCTATTAGCCCTGGTTGTTTTCTGATGTTTACAAATAAATCACTAAGTGCCACCATTGCTAGGTTTTTTAGGGTAAGAGGAAACTCATCCCACTTCCCGTTGACCCGATATCTGTGGAAGCACATTTTCAACAGTGGGGGATAGACTTCATCAGGGAAATAAATCCCAACTCCTATGGGAAACACAGATGGATTCTAACAGCTACAGAATACTTTACCAAATGGATCAAGGAAATGCCTACTAGGAGGGCTATCGATGAGGTGATTATGATTTTTTTGGAAGAAGACATCTTAGCTCGATTTGGGTGCCCCAGGAGAATAGTAACAGATAATGCAACAACCTTTAATTCTAAGAAGTTGATCAAATTCTGCCATAAATACCACATTAGCCTCAACCACTCTACCTTGTATTACCCCTAGGCCCAACGGGCTGGAAGAGTCTTCAAATAAAATCCCAATGAGGATTATAAAGAATTTGTTGGACAACAACAAGAGGGCCTGGCACATGAAGTTGAAATACGCCTTATGGGATGACAGGATCAACACCAAAAGGGTGATTGGGATGTCCCCATTCCAACTAGTATACAGAGCTGAAGTAGTCTTCCCTCCAGAGCATTTTCTTAGGCTCAGCCTTATTTGGATCCCTTCCAACATATATGGCCTTATTACCTAGTACCATAAGAAATTAGGAAAAGATAAAATACGAATGAGCGGGCAACAACTTGTGTAAAACAAAATAAATATACCAACAGTAGCAAGATTCAAAATTAATATAAATTGTACTGGACAAGTAGAAACCATAGTAGCAAGATTCAAATATGATTAGGCATAGAAATATAGTACTAGGGAAGTATACATCTCACAGAGACAAAAAATATGCATTTTGTTTCAAAGTTTACAAGAATTTCAGCCTCAACAATAAGCAATAAATCAGAAAACAAATTCATTCTGAGAAAAATTGGCAATGCACTTCATATTTGTAGTTCTTATTAGTTTAAAAAAAATATTTTTGGTGTCTGTGGGATGTTTTTTTTTTCAAGGTTTTTATGGGTCTACACTGTACAGGTATCAAAGATATGAGGTATATTATAAAAAATAGTAAAAAAGTAGGCTGACTACTGAATATTCCTACTATGGTAGAGACCATTCAATTCATCTTTATTTGCAAACTTATACACCAGATGGATCATAGAAAAAAATAATTTCTCCTTTCTTACACCAATATTCAAAGGTCTAAGATAATTTTCCATCCATCCCCATGACCAAAACAACAAGAGAATGAACACAATAAAAATTAGTGTTATCTAGAATTTCAAGCAAACTGCCAAGAATGCACCATATAAAACTTGAATCCATTCTCTTTTAGGTTTCAGGGATTGGCCAAAATAGATAACCAAGAAATGAGGATTGAATTCTCAACCTTGCATAAAAAGGTTTTGAATTTTGCATGATACCATAGCTCACGTCCTTTAATTTGATTGATTCTAGAAGGGATAGCTTATGAAGGTTTAAGTATGTGATTGGTAGAAATATTTAAAAGAAAGGATTTAGAAACATGTTCCATAACAAATTCAAAGATCAGAGCATTTTAGGAAATATTTCAGAATCCTCTTCGATGGCGGAATGAGGGCAACAAATGGATGCAATTGATAGTTGAAGTTTCATCTTAAACTGTTTCAAGGCTTAATTATTTCTATGACCGAGACATAGACAAAAATGATGTAAAATAACCATGAAATTAAAACCAATGGTTAAAGATTTTAATATGGATTATACTTTCCATGATCAATAAATACAGAATAAACAAAATACCTGATAAAAAATCTCTATATTCATGTTTTGAGTATTTCACCCTAAACATAAAAAATAACAAATGGAATTAAAAGTTGAAGTGTGACCTAAAATTTTTGAAGAATAATTTTCATCCCATAATATCCAACAAATTCATGAAGGTTTTAAAAATTTATGCTCATTACCAAATCTTACAACCATACCATGGGATTAAATCCCTGTGACTGATTGTTGTAAGCCTAAGCAACAGATTGTCAAATTAAAAGCACTATTTTTCAATAGACCGGGTTTGAACAATAGCCGAAAATGAAAAACAATAGCAGACTATAAGGAAATCAAATTGGATTCCCATATGTTGAGACATATGTGCCATTGTTTCACTTGAGAGGAAGAGAGTTGCATGGAAGTTTTCAGACTTACTGGTGAGATTAGGTGAAAAAAGGCACAACATGCATACTTGAATCCCTACCCTAAAATTTTGTAAAGCTAAGATTTTTACCATGGATTTGGTTTTTTGAATATGCATATGAGGATTTATTATTTTAATCTATGTTTTTAGGGTCTCGTCAGCCACGAGGTGGCCCTTTAGGAGTTACTAAATGTTGTTACACCAGAGAATTATTTATATCATTTCCATGCTCAAAGTATAAAACAAGAGCATGACAAGTAACATAAATTAATACCATCAGTCATAAAGAAATATCTAAATAAGATGTATGGGTGACATAGAAAGAAGAAGAGGACAACCAACAACTTGAAGATGATGGTGTTGAATCTGTTTTGAAATAGCGGTGGAGAAGGTACTTTAATTCCTTAATAATATTTTGGAAGATTTGTGGTGAACCAAAGGAAAGTGAGAATTTGAAGACTCTTTCATATGGAGGAAGGAAGTTACAAAGATATGGTCTCAAGAAATATGATAATGATGAGACAAAAGCAATTGAATTTGAAAGTTTTGAAAGTGATAAAATAAATCCTATTGTAGAACGTTGGGAGAGAAAATTCTATGTTTTAGATGTCTTTCAGGAGATGTGCAATAGTATATAAGGTTATAAGGATGTTTATATTGCTTTGAGTGAAAGAAGAGTGCAATGGAAAAGTAATTAGGATAAATATTATTTGCAGTAGAGAAAAAAATTACAAGGTGAGATAGATGAACTGTGGAAACTGATGTCTTTTTTCAAGATAAGATAGAACCGAATGAAGCAAATAGTCCATAGTAATATTGGATTGAAGGTGAATAATAATGAAGTTAAAACCTTAGGAGCATTACAATACAAGTTCTGGAAACCTGGAAGGGTACTTCCAACAAGACATGATGATAGCAGAGCTTATGGACACTTGCAAACAAAGGCTTGGGACCCATGAAGACAAAGACTAAAGACACATGACCAGGTGGTCATGATTCTTTTCTACCTTGGGAGTCTGATGCAGGAGAATCTACTCCATGAGGCAATTTGAAATGTAAGTAAGACCTTGGGGTCTTGACCAATTCCCAAAAGGGGGTTCTTTGTAAAATTTTTGCGTAAATGTTAAAGTTTGTAGATTAGGGTGTAGAAGTTTTCAATTAGCTGAAGTGCCCATGTAAATAATGAATTATGTAACCAATTCCATAATAAATGGAATGGATTGAAGAGATAAGGGGGAAATTAAGAAGAGGTTCTTGTAAATAGGGATATGTTGTGTGAATCACCAATAGGATAAGTTCGAAATGTCTATTTTTAGGAACAATTCAAGGTGTTTAGTATGAAACAATCATTAATTTCAGGAAGTTAGTTAGTGTATGAGTTGGAGGGTTGATTTGTTAGAGGATACAATGTAAGCCTACAAGCATGAGAGGAGGGGAGGGATGAAGATGACCCAACATAGGGTATGAGGGCATAGTAGACAAGTAGGAATTTAAAAACTTAAGCCAGGTTCTTTGAATTTTGTACAATTTTAATTAATGCATGAAAAGAAAAAATTCGTCAATTTCTATGTGCTCTTATATAGTCTTTTTTTTTCAAAAGAAAAATAGTTGTTCCTTGATATTAATTGATAGAATAAAAGGTAACTTGTTACAACATGATGATATCAAGATATCATATCATATCTTAACCATAAGACATTTTCAAGGGCCTGTACAATGCAAGAAAGAGAGATCATTCTATGAACTATGAGGAAAAACATCAGCCAACTTTTACAAGATAGCTGATAATCCATACATGTCTGAGGAGGAAACATAAAGAGCATAGTTCAGTATATCCAAGGAAGTGCTTGGGGAAGTGTACTAATATCAATACCCTCAGAGGATAAATAGTGTCAACCTCAAGATATCCAATATGATTCTAAAATACTCAACCATCCATACTCGAAATTAAAGAAACCAAAAGGTTGAAGAGTAGGAAGTAAAAGCTATGTTCTCGAAGAGATGTAGCTTATCTTCCCCAACAGATATTTCCTCATTATAGTATTTAGTGAAGAAAAGTAGGATCGCATCCATGGGCAGTGCTTCCTTGGATAAATTTTCTTCTCTCTTATTGTGTTCTCTAAAGACATGATGAAAGTCTAAAGTGTGAAAGATGGCCTTCAGCTCCATAATGTTGTCACACCAACCATCCAGATCGAGGGTAGATAAAGCTTCGTTATCATTATCCCAATTAATGATTACATAAGATTCTTATCCAATTTACAATATCTACATCGTTCTATTAGATCTCCTTCAGCAGAAGAGAAAGATAATAACCTTGTGATTAGATTCTATGATGGAGATAGTGACAGTGAGGGTGAAGAACAAAGCTGGAGAGTGGATCGAAGTGAGAAAGATGGATCATCAAGGGAAAATACAAGTGGGACTTCTACAATCCAATCACTTGCAGCTTCTTCACAGATGGCTATAACAACAGTTAAGGTTGCACATATTGAAGATGGTCTTCACAATTCTAAGTCAGGTGTTGAGTGAATAGTTGGGAGTGACTTAATGGATGCTAAATAATGCATGGACAGAACTGGTCGTCATCCATTCACTCAATAGGTTATCTTCAATATCTCTCATAGCATGTAGTTAACTCCCACAGAACCTGTTTGTCAAAATAAAAATGTTATGGAAACCTTTGCTGATGTTGTGGAAACCTCTGCTGATGTTCCTAGTCAAATGGTATCATAGCTAGGGATATTGTGTTGATGCAAGCAAGGAATTAGGGTTGGGGTTTTCCCTAAGAATACAATGGAATCTAGGATTTCAGAGAAACCATAGAGGAGCAAAGGGAACACTTGTTTCGATCCTATTTTTATCAAATTATAAGCATTTTTATTATCTTATTTTTTTTTTATTGATCCGTGGGGAGTTACCCAATAAAACACCAAACCCACAGTCACTTTTATCTTTTCCATACCTCAGATATTGTCATTGTTTGCTCTAGGAGGACATCATGGATAGTCCTAACTTGTGCCCATAACTGCCTCACATCCACAAAAATGGCCCAAATTGAATGCCGAGGCTGCTAGAATGTGAAACACACCCAATAATGTTCAAAACAATACCCATATTGGCTTTATTATTGTTGTAACATGTTGTTATAGGGCCCAAAACTTCCCAAATATGAGGTACATGGGTTGTTCAATTCCTTTCATTGTCCACAGGTTGCATGAATTTCCTAGAATTCATTTTACAACTAAGAAAAAGACAACATCATACTTTAGACTTGCCCATAAAACTCAAAAACCAACCCATAAACCCTCATGAAAAATTAAGTGAACACCTTATGGGAAACAATGTGCATGATTCCTCAATGTCAAAACTAAATATCCATTTAGTTGATGTTATCACCCATTTAGGGCAGAGTGAGACAAATATATTCCACAAGGTCACAGATCAATACTATCAACCTCAAAACATATATAAAAAACAAAAAAAATATTTGCATTTGCAACAACTGACACAAAATAGCTCCTTCATCTTAGCCTCAAGGTATTAATTGGAATAGAATATATATGATTTTATCATCTTTTTATAGGAGTTGTCTTTGCACTCCTCACTATTGTACTTAATAGTCACATTGACCTATTTGTAGCCATATGTTGGAAACTAATGTGTCTCATGTTATCTTATCTTATGGTCTATATTGTATTTAGTGAATGCACATGTGATCGGCAGATGTGTTATGACAAAATCATTTTATTACTGTGTGGGTCATTACAAATGAGTTAAGCCATGTATTATTCATTACGAAGACATCATTAGTGTTAAATTTTCATATGCTTAGCTAAGACATCAGTATTTCATTTCATTTTCATGACAAAAGCATATAAACAGGTTCACTGAAAGATAGACAAGCACAACCATAAAAAAAAGGAACACAAAGATTTATCATGGGAAAACCCTAAAGGGAAAAACCCAGCAAGGAGATCAAAGCCTGATCCTCCTCCTTCTCCAGCTACTTCTCTTCTCCACTAATGTGCTACATAAGTGAGAGTGTGTGTGTCACAAATGAGGAGCACTACACCTCTATTTATATTCATCAGTTCACTTAAGTTAACTCATTTGACATGTAGGCTCGAGTTAAATCATGTAGGCTCGAGTTACACATGTAGGCTCAAGTAACCACACTGGGGTGCTAATGACCCACCATTACAATTAGAGGGGACTACCTCATGACTCTTATTAGTTATTCCAATTAGGAGCATCGGGGTACAATGTAATACAAGTGGTTCTCCCGGTAGGACCATCGGGGACCACAAAAAGATACATATAGAATATTCTTCGAAGTTACAATATTTCAACACTCCCCCTTAATGAGAAGGGTATTCTATAGCAACATCAACAACAACAAGAGTAGAGATAGGGGACATCATCAACATCAGCAAGGTAACACATCTATAAATCATTGGAATCTTTTCAACATCATGTAGTCTTCATCTTCAATCTTCAGTCTTCATCATCAGCAACATCTTCAGTCTTTGATCAGCAACATCTTCAGCATTTTGATCTTTCAATTAGCAATGACATCTTCATCACTTGGACCTTTCGATCAGCAACATCTTCAATACTTTGACTATTCGATCAGCAATAACATCTTCAGCATTTTGACCTTTCGATCAACAACATCTTCAGCACTTTGAATTTTTGATCAGTAGCAACATCATCGT
>LPNX010907008.1:0-22614 GCA_001517045.1 Pseudotsuga menziesii | reverse complement strand
GAAACATCATCATCATACTCTGATCTTTCGATCAGAAACATCATCAACATACTTTGATCTTTCGATCAGAAACATCATCATCATACTCTGATCTTTCGATCAGTACGTCATCATCATACTCTGATATTTCGATCAGTATGTCATCATACTCTAATCTTTCGATTAGTACGTCATCAGCATCATCAGCAACAACCTGCAATCCACAACTCAAAGACAAAAAATTCTTTGGATCACTTTTGGACTTAAAGTCCAGGGATGATATAATCCCACCACATTCTCGACAACCGAAGTTACCAGATTGATTATAGGAGAATCATTCCCTATCACTTTAGGACTAAGTCCAAGGACGATGCAATCCTACCACATTCTCGAGGACCGAAGCCACCAGATTGATTACGGGAGAATCAGTCCCTATCACTTTAGGACTATGTCCAAGGATGATGCAATCCTACCACATTCTCGAGGACCAAAGCCACCGGATTGATTACGGGAGAATCAGTCCCTATCAATTTAGGACTATGTCCAAAGATGATGCAATCCTACCAAATTCTTGAGGACCGAAGCCACCATATTGATTACGGGAGAATCAGTCCCTATCACTTTAGGACTATGTCCAAGGATGATGCAATCCTACCACATTCTCGAGGACCCAAGCCACCGGATTTATTATAGGAGAATCAGTCCCTATCACTTTAGGATGATGTCCAAGGATGATGCAATCCTACCACATTCCCGAGGAACGATGTCACTGGATCTATTATGGACAGATGGCCCGGAATGATACAATCCCTCTTCATTCTCGAAGACCGAGGTCTCCGGATCACTTTAGGGAAAGTGCCTAGGGATGATACAATCCCGCCACGTTCTCGAGGACCGAGGTCACTGGATCTATTATGGACAGATGTGCCAGGATGATACAATTCCTCTTCATTCTTGAAGACCAAGGTCTCCAGATCACATTAGGGCAAGTGCCCAGGGATGATACAATCCGACTGCAACATCACTACTCCCCCTTTCAGGGAAGATCTTTTCGAACCACACCAAGCTTGTCTCAAAAGTGTTCGAACTTCACTCGGGATAGAGGCTTTGTCAACACATCAACAACTTGTTCATCAGTACTCACATACTGGAGCTTTATGGCTCCCTTCTGGATCATATCTCGAATGTAGAAATATTTTATTTCTATGTGCTTTGATCTATCATGAAACACAGGGTTCTCTATCATCTTTATACAACTTTGGTTATCACATAGAATCACGGTAGTGTCCAACTCTAGGTTGAATAATCCTGACATTAGCTTCTGAAGCCATATGGCTTCACAACTAGTAGAGCAAGCTGCTATATATTCTGCTTCGGATGTTCTTAGTGTAACACTGGATTGCTTTCTGCTAAACCATGAGATCATAGCAGATCCCAGACTATAACATCCACCTGATGTGCTTTTTCTATATGAGATACTTCCGGCCCAATCTGCATCTATATAGCCATACAATCTATACTCATGGCTATTATCATAATATAGACCAAAGTCTATAGTTCCTTTCAAATATCTCATCACATGTTTTGCAGCTACCAAGTGAACCCATCTAGGTTGAACTAGATATTGACTTAAGGTGTTCACAGCAAAACAAATGTCTGGTCTGGTATTTGACAAATACATTAATGACCCAATGATCTGTCTATAATGAGTCACATCCACTAACTCTGGTGAGTCATCAGTTAACAACTTCAGGTTGGAATCCATGGGTGTGGACAAGGCTTTGCATTCCAACATGTTGAATCTTTTCAATATCTCTACTGCATACTTTCCCTGATTGAGAAAGATTCATTCTGAACTTTGCCATACTTCCAGACCTAGGAAATAATGGATTAACCCAAGGTCTTTCATCTCAAATTATGCTTCTAGTCTCTTCTTGCTTTTCATAATCTGTTTCTCATTTCCTATAAATAATAAATCATCCACATATAGTAGTAGGATGACAGGTTCATCTTCTACAACCTTGAGGTAAAGGTTAGGATCAGCTTTACTCTTGGTAAAGCCCATGCTTGACAGGAAACTATCTATCCTCTCATACCAAGCTCTAGGAGCTTGTTTAAGACCATACAAGGCCTTCTTTAACTTGCATACATGAGTATGTCTGTCTTCAACTTCAAATCCTTGAGGTTGTTCTATGTAAACTTCTTCTTTGATAACACCATCCAGAAAAGCTATTTTCACATCCATCTAGTGTAAGTCCCACTTCATTATGGATGCAAGTGCCATGATAGTTCTAATCGAAGTATATCATGCTACAGGAGCAAATGTCTCTTCATAATCAATTCCCTCTTTCTGAAAGAAACCTCTGGCCACAAATCTTTCTTTATACTTCTCGATACTTCCGTCAGCTGCATGCTTTATTTTGAATATCAATTTGGAGGATACTATACTCTTTCCTTCTGGTTTGGGAACTATATCCCATACATCATTCTTCATTATTGACTGGTATTCTTCAGTCATTGCTTCTACCCATTCTTTCTTCTGTACCACTTCTTCATAGTTTGTAGGTTCTTGTTCTACCATATCACACATCAAGGATACATAGTTGGAAAAAGTATTAGGTTTCTTTCTTTCCCTTGTAGAGCCTTCAGGAGCTCCATATCTTTCTACCTCTCGTAAAATTTCTCTTTTCCAAGCAAGATTTATTTTTCTTGATATCTCCATCATGGGAGGTTCTTGTGGTTCTGCCATGTCATGTTCTTCAGGAGCTTCATCTTTAGGGAGACATGTAGTTTCTTTATTTCTGGGTGGTGTCTCTTCTTTATACACTTCTTCAAGTTGGCACTTCCTGGATCTCTTGAGAGCTGCCTCTTCATCAAATGTCACATCTCGACTGATTTCCATGTGGTGGAATCCAGGAATGTAGATTCTGAATGCTTTGGATACTTCACAATATCCAACAAATATCCCCTTCTTTTCGGAAGGGTCTAATTTGGTTCTTTTCTCTTTTGGTATATGAATATATACTGGAAAACCAAATATATTCAGGTGACTTACCTCAGGCTTCTTTCCCATGAATATATCTTCTGGAGTTTTGAACCTAAGAGCACTATGAGATATTCTATTTTGTACATACACAGTAGTTCTTGCTGCTTCTGCCCATAGGTGCAATGGAAGATCTTGATCATATATCATTGTCTTCACTGCCTCCATGATGGTTCTGTTCTTTCTTTCCGCTACCCCATTCTGTTGGGGATTGTAGGGAGTAGTTAGTTCCCTCTTTACTCCTGCATCTTTGCAAAAGGCATCAAACTCTTTTGAGGTGCACTCTCCTCCATTGTCTGATCGAAGAATCTTAATTTTCTTGTCAGAAAGATTCTCTATCAAGGCTTTGAAATCCTTGAATTTCTCAAACACTTCACTCTTTGCCTTCAAGAAGTATATCCAAGTCTTTCTTGAAAAATCATCAATAAATGTGATATAATATTAAAATCCACTTAAGGATGTGGAAGACATTGGAACACATACATCTGAATGAATCAATTCCAATGTACCTTTTGTTTTTGTTTCACTCTTCAGGAATGGATTCTTGATGTTCTTTCCCTTCGCACATCCTTTGCAAATGCCTTCATGCTTGATCTTCATGTCTGGTAATCCCATCACTACTTTGTTCACATGAGGTAGAGCCTTATAATTTATGTGGGCAAGCCTTCTATGCCATAGTTCACTAGGGTCAGTGGACTCATGCACAAAGGTTATTTCTGAGTGCCCCTTGAGTTTATACAAGCCCCCTTCTTCTTCACCCATGATGATTGCATCTTCAATATTCTTTCCTTTGGGCCACATAAGTACTTGACCATCTATGAAAGCAACTCTAAATCCTTTCTTATCTAAATCTGAGATAGAAAGTAAATTTTTCTTTAAACCAAGTACATATAATACATCTTTCATTTTTAAGGGATTACCTGATTCAAGTTTGTAGCTTGCTTCACCAACTCCTTTGATCAGATATTGATAGTCATCTCCCAGGGATACTTTCTGAGGAGAGCTCTTTTCTTCAAGTTTGGACAGAGTTTTCTTTTGTCTTGTCATGTGCTTTGAAGCACCACTATCAATAAGCCAAGCGTCTTCTCCAGGAGTCACAGACCTAGAGAGAGCAGAAAACAATACATATTCTTCCGCATCTTCTTCTCTTGCTTGCTTTCTAAAAGGTCCTTCATCTTCTTCTTCTTCATCCTCATCTTTATCTAGATGAGCATGATATATTTTGTTGTTTTTGATCCTTTGCTTATATTCTTGCTTCTTTATAGGATAGTTTCTGGCAATGTGTCCTATCTTGTCACAGTGGAAGCATTGAAAACCAGAGTAGTCCTTACTTGATAGACTTTCTTTCGATCTTTGGAATCTTCTGGGAGGTTGATGCTCTTTGTGACTTCCCTTCTTGAAGATGGGTTGATTCCTTCTTCTTTTTCTAGTATGAGTAGCTATATGAGTGGCTAGGGCTTTATCATCCTCTTTTAGTAAGGCTTCTCTATTTGCCACTCTAGTCTCCTCTTGAGTGCAGTCTTCCCATACCACATCAAACTGCATGCTTTCCTTCCTGGCACACATCATTTGAATGAATGATTCCCATGGTCTAGTGAGACCATTGAGAGCAGTCATAACCATTTCATCTTCATCAAGCTTATCTCCAATAGCTTCTAGTTTCTCTTTGATCTGGGAAACTGTTGAAAACTAGTCTTGGATGGATTCTCAATGAATCATCTTGATTCTCTTCAGTTGAGCTCTTAGATTCATCTTCCTGTTGATGTTTCTTCCCTCAAACATTCTGGAAAGGGCATCATACATTTCTTTTGGAGTCTTCTTGGATGACACTTGAGGAATCAAGTGATCGTTAATGGAGTCAGCAATAATTATTTGTGCCCTAATCATATCCCTTTTATGCTTCTCCTTGGCTTCAGCTTCTTCAGGTTCTGACACTTCTTCTTTGACATACTTATCAAGATCATTCTCTTGGAGAATGAGACCAATCCTGTATTTCCATGCTAAAAAATTCTCTATGCCTTCTAGCTTGTCTTCAAGCTTAGTGCTTGAAGTCATCTTGCTAGAGAATTACAAAAAATTGAAATTTTGTGGAATGACAAACTAACCTTACCAGGAGATGTGCTTGAATGAGGTGAGTTGACTGATGTACTTGGATTCTGGAAATCTCGATTCTTCACCTTTCAAATCAGACGATTCAGCTTCTGTAGAAATGCCTGTCACTGTTTCTGTGATATCTCCGCAATTGCTGCCCCTCTGTGTCTAAAATTTAGCACTGAGGTAACCTCCTATGTCCCTGATCCAACACCATATGTTTCATCAAAATTTGTTTCACCAATTTGTATTTATGATCCTTTTACCAAGGTAACCTGTTACAGGACTGTTCAGAACAACAAAGTTGTACAGCATTCCATGTGTCACTGTTTCATATTCTGGGTCTGAAATTTGGACCAAAGAAATTAGATTATGTTCCCTTTGTGGAACATCTTCAGGAATTATATTTGGACCTCTGTATCCCAATCTATAGCAATTTTCCCCAGGTTTCATGTTTAGGGATGAATTCTGGAAGAGGCTGGAACCCTAACTTGGAGGGTTCATATCTCTAAGAATATAGTGAATATAAGGATTAAGTTTGGATACAGTGTATAGAAGGATTTTAAATTTATCCTTTGCCATTTTCAGCTCTTGAACCTTCTCCAATCTCGGGATATAGCGAATGTACCAAAACTTAGCATTTTTAGTATTTAAGGTTTTTCTAGCTCGGGGTCAAACTAGGGTTTGACTTTCCTGGAGTTTCACCCAACCAAAAAACTTGATCCAGGTATCTAGACTTTGAATTTGATGAGGAGATCAATCCTATGCTAGGCTCACTCAAAAATTCTTCTTCTACAAGAAGCCCTAATTTCTCGCACCGAAAACTGAAAATGCTTGGAATCGAATTCCGCTTCGACAAAAAGATGTGCCCTTCAATGGAGAGTCAGCCTAGCCTTCTTTTGCTGATCAATTGTGGAGAGGGAACCAAAAAGTAAGAATCCCTAGATTCTATATCTGCACAATGTCTTCTTTTCAGGGTGGCTCTGATAACATGTTAAATTTTCATATGCTTAGCTAATACATCAGTATTTCATTTCATTTTCATGACAAAAGCATATAAACAGGATCACTGAAAGATAGACAAGCAAAACCATAAAAAAAAGGAACACAAATATTTATCCTGGGAAAACCCTAAAGGGAAAAACCCAGCAAGGAGATCAAAGCTTGATCCTCCTCCTTCTCCAGCTACTTCTCTTCTCCACTAATGCGCTACACAAGTGAGAGTGTGTGTGTCACAAATGAGGAGCACTACACCTCTATTTATATTCATCCGTTCACTTAAGTTAATTCATTTGACATGTAGGCTCGAGTTAAATCATGTAGGATCAAGTTACACATGTAGGCTCAAGTAACCCCACTGGGGTGCTAATGACCCACCTTTACAATTAGAGGGGACTACCTCATGAATCTTATTAGTTCTTCCAATTACGAGCATTGGGGTACAATGTAATACAAGTGGTTCTCCCGGTAGGACCATCGGGGACCACAAAAAGATACATATAGAATATTCTTCGAAGTTACAATATTTCAACAATTAGGAGGTTTTTGTCAGTTGGGTACATGGACCTCATGATTTATGGCACTATTTCCCTATTGGGAATTTGACAATAAAAGGATCCCAATTTGCTTGACAACATTGCTAAGCAAAAAGAGTAGGAAAACATATGAATATGTGTTTTTTATAACTTTATACCCCTTGAACCTAAGTAAGTGAATCAAATAGAAAGACAATATACTTGGTTACTTCAAAATATTTAGAACACATGAATCATTCATCTATGTGGGGACAATTTATAAATTAGAAGGTATCCATACCTTGTATTGGACAAGGACATCATTATCTTTCATAGTCTATCTAACAATATTTCCATTCTCATCTTCTACAATCAAAACCTCTTCTATCTTATCCATACGACAAATCATCAGCATCTTTAGTTTTGACATTGGTCCATCATATAACTACCTTAGTTGCATAAGTTGAGAACCTATCCCATCAACCATGCCTAAAAGTAATGGAACTTACATGGGCAAGAAATTGATAAGCCATTTTAATATTTTTGAAATATCACAACAAATAAAAGAATCAAACTTCTATCAATGTTTTCATACAATTTAAGATCATATAATTAGATAATCATTAGTGAAGTACTTAACCATTAGGAACTAGCAATTAGTGAAGTACTTCCCTCGTAGCAATGAAATTTTTTTCCTAGCTGCTTACAATATGACAAACATTAGCAATAGTTTGGACTTTTAACTTGCTTGCAATTGTGGCAGAGTGTAATCCTCCATAGAAGTAGAACCACTGGATGTTTAATTGTATAATCACATTTGAAACTTTCTCTTTTTCTTTCCCCTTTTTCATCATCCAAGTTGATTTGTTAGTTACATGGTCATCAATAAAATAAATACAGTAGTTCAATCATCTTAAACCACTATTTGGAGCATATATATATATGAAGTAAAACAACCCAATGGACTGAAATCCCTCAAAACTGTGGCCCCACCCTCTAGAATGTTTTATTAGTGAAGATCAAGTCGTGGGTATTAAGCCAGCACAAATTACAAATTAACTGTCTACATCCTACATCAATGATCTAGCACAAAGCCCAACAAGGCACGTATTCTGGTGACATCTTATAAGGAATGTGCCCAAAAAGAGATGGCCCAGCTACAAGCCACAACCACGGATCCCATGCAAGGGAGGAGCAATCCTGCCATGATTTGAACCTAGGTCTTCTTCATATAAACCACACCAAGTAGCCACCAGACAACAGATTGATGGACATGTATATGTGTTCTTGAGTTTGTGTGTGTGATGCAAGGGACGACTCCACACTATGTAGCTGGAGAACAGATGTGTCCTCAAAATTTGAGGACACCCAATGTGCATTGAGGATTGGGACTAACTCATGTCATTGATGCAAAAGGGAATATAACCTTCAACAGTCATATTGCTTATCACTTAGGAATTAGAATCTTACTATACCTTAGATAAAATAGGTAAACAAAACAATGGAGATCAAATTGTAGTCCAAGATTCAACCCAGAGAGGATAGTTCACTTGAAATATATCATTGGGGATGTGAAGTGTAGCCTTGAGGGCTAAAACATGTGCTACCTACAATATTCCAAGTGACATATTGAAGTACATGTCAAACAATAGAGTCACAGTTAAACAGAGGGCATGGGCATATAGATCTGAGATCCTGATATGAATTCAATGAGATCCCCTTAGCTTCCCAGTTCAAAATAAAAAATTTATTGAATGTGTCCTCATCAGGAAGTTTGTACAAAAAGTAAAATATAATTCCTCTAAGTCCAAGAGTCTTCCTTTTTTTTCCATATTCCTTATTGCCGTTCATGAAAAAAATTAAAGTCTCTTTGGGGATGAGGCTGAGTTTTACAATTTTATGTCCCTGATTTAGCAGGGGATCTGAATGGGGTATTACAGGGAAACAGAGCCATGTTTGAAGACAATGCTTGAGTCCCAAGTCCAGGATTTGGTTACTAACTTCTATATAAGTATTTCATCATATTCATGCATAGGATAGTGAGTCTTGGGTTGAACCCCATTGAACATAGTTGAAATACCATCTTCCATTGGCTTCGGTTGAGACGCACCCCTTGAAGGAAGCAAATCGACAGTCTGAACAGAAAGGACATGTTTTATCCTTTAGGGATAAAACATGTGCTACCCACAATATTCCAAGTGACATATTGAATCACATGTCAAACAATAGAGTCACAGTTAAACAGAGGGCACACATATTTAGATCTGAGATCCTGATATGAATTCAATGAGATCCCCTTAGCTTCCCAGTTCAAAATACACAATTTATTGAATGTGTCCTCATCAGGCAGTTTGCACAAAAAGTAAAACATAATTCATCAAATCCCAAGAATCTTCCCTTTTTGTCCATATTCCTTATTGTTGTTCATGAAAAAAAATTAAAGTCTCTCTAGGGTTTAGGATGAGTTTTACGATTTTCTATCGCTGATTTAGGAGGGGATCTGCATGGGGTATTATAAGGTGACATAGCCATGTTTGAAGACAATGCTCGAGTCCCAAGTCTAGGATCAGGTTACTAACTTACTACATAAGGATTTCATCACATGGATGCATAGGATGGTGATTCTTGGGTTGAACCCCACTGAACACAGTTGAAAAACCATCTTCCATTGGCTTCAGCTGAGACACACCCCTTCCAAAAAGTCATGGATCTTTGTATCAGCTCTAAGATACATCAAAAACATGCCTACATAACCTTATCTACCAGCAGTAGAGATTCGTTGTTGGTAGAGGCTGGCACATCTTCTTGGATCAAGGTAGAACTATCAATAGATATTAGAAATAATAGTCTCTTCCAGAACTAGAATGAGGAAAATCATGTGATTTCCTAGTGTGGAAAAGAATCTTTGTGGGTTGGCTCTATGACTGTCTGAAGCCAAAAAGGAATTAGCATTGAAAGATAGTCAAGCTACCGTTAGTGGGGAAATGAAAAATAAATAAACTCAAGCTTTCACACATCCTATATATAATGACATCCAAAAAATTACACCTGAATGCTAACAATAAATTGCATCCCTATTGTTGACCTTATGAAACCATATTATTTAATCTGACTTTCATAAATTGGAAAAACTATTCCAAATTAAATGCAAAAATTGTTGAAAGAACTATAGTTTTTTATTCTTGTTCTTTTCATATTTTGAAATAATTGAAGATATCTCTCAATCTTAGATAGAAAAGAAATAAGACAGATATGACCCACCAACTTTACAACATAATAGTCTCAATAAACAAAATTGGACAAGAATATTGACCAAAACTTATGTCAATACTCTTGCAGTAACAAAACATTATGTAAACCAACATTCATACTTCAAATATATGTGAAAATAAAGAATGAAATGATGGCATGAATTTTACATGAGTCAGTTCATAAATATCAATTCAATCCATACAAATCTTGATCTAGGAAGTCATCAGCTTACCAAATTCATCAACTATAGAATAGATACTACCAGAGGAAAGAAGCCTCATACTAATTGTCATAGACCTTGATCGCAATATTGTATCCACAACACTATTACTGCAAATGCATACACAATGTCCTGCCTATAAAATGGTTCAAAATTTCCCAAATTTGGGAAATATTTGCAGATATCCTGAAAAATCAAACCCTCCAATCCCCAACAAGAATAAAGGCTTGAATTACATCTTTCCACATACAAGACCCATTTTGATGATTTTGTCCCTTTTCTGAATCCTTTTTTCTACAGTGAGAGGCTTGATAGTTTATGAGTAATCACTTTTTCCCATAGACCCACCCCTTTTATAAGTCTCCAAATACCTTTGGTTGCTAGTGCTTTGGTAAAGCAATGTGGATTATTTAATCCCCATCCTCCCATGTCTTTGGGTAAATATATTTTCTGGCATACAACCTAAGGGAAATCCTTACCACCAACCCATAAGAATATGAATCTTATCTTTCTTATTTGCTCTAAAGTTTCCTTATGAACATATGTAAGACAAATCCATAAAATTGGTATAGCTTCGAGCATAGCTTCACCGATACCAATATTCTATCCCTATAAATACAATTGTTATACCATAGATTCATCTCCTTTCCACCTTCCCAACAAGCAAAGTCCAATTAGCTTTGGAACAGTAATTAGGTTTTAATATGAAGCCCAAATACTTAAGTCCATCATGTAGTGCAAGGACAACTATAAAGAATTATGTGGATTGATTCTTTGTGGACTAAATCTCCCTAAAATTAACAAAAATATTCCACATATCCTCAGAATATCACTTCATCGGAATTACATGAAATCAACCAGCCTTTACAAAATATGCCTAATATACCTTGGAAAGATAAAATATGCAATAAAAATTTTACAAGAAGCACTAAAATGGGTATGGTGAAGAGGCTTTAAAACCGTTTGGTCAATTGCATCAGGATGGAATCAATCCATATTGTATCACCTTTTCTTATGCTCTGGGTGCAAGCACCAGCTTGGAAGCTCTGAAACAGGGTAACCATATTCAAAGCCACATCATCAAAGCTAGATTTTATTCCTATTTTTTTGTGGGTAATTCCCTTATCACAATGCATGCAAAATGTGGAAACATAGAAGATGCATACCATCTATTCCACGGCATAACTAAGAGAGATTCAATTTCATGGAATTATATTATCACTAGATATGTTGAACATGGGTATGGAAAAGAGGTCCTTCAGTTGTTCCAATAAATGCTACATATAGGCATTGATCTAGACCACATTACATTTATTAGTGTTCTGTTTGCGTGCAGCCATACAGGTTTAGTCAATGAGGGTTGCAAGTACTTCAATTCCATGATTAAGGATTACAATCTTGTGCCAGGAATTGAGCACTATGCATGTATAATTGACCTTCTTGGCCGAGCAGGCCTCCTGAATGAAGCATAAGACTATATCAATACTATTCCATATGAACCTAATGCAGGTATCTGCGTAGCATTGCTTAGCTCTTGCTGGATCCATGGTAATCTAGAGTTAGCAATACGTGCTGCAGGATTGTATGTGTTGCTTCCAAATATCTATGCCACTGTATGTGTTGATTTCAAATATCTATGCCTCTGGATTCTATGACTCTGGATTGTATGTGTTTCTTTAAAATATCTATGCCACTGTAGAAATGTGGGAAGATGTAGGAAAGGTGAGAAAAATGATGAAATATAGGATAATTAAAAAGAATCCAGGATGTAGCTAGATGGAAGTCAGGAATATAGTGCATTCATTCACGGTAAATGATAGTTCACACCCAAAAAATTAGGGAAATCCATTCATTATTGGAGTCCATGTCTATGAATATGAAGGATGCAGGGTACATTCCCAACACAAACTTTGTGCTTCATGATCTAGAGAATGAGGACAAGGAACAATCTCTTATTCACCACAGTGAGAAGTTAGCTATTGTTTTTGGGCTTATGAGCTCCCCAATTGGTACACTCCCAACGCAAAGAATAATTCAAATAAATAAAATATTTTCCATCAACTTTGGTCAACCTTACTGTCACACTTTAATCCACTTACCCCGAGAAGAAGTTAAGCATAATGATGAATTTTCTCGTGTTTCTAGTTTCACTAGTAGGACCCACAAAGAAGAATTCATCTTTGAAATGATAGAAGCAATATCGCCCCTCAATTCAATTTCTCATTTAAAAATTTTGTAGATGAACTTAGCTGATGTGTGCACTATGCAATTCCACAATAGGGCTCTCTAAAATATGTAGGGATAACCAAAAGGGGTGCAACAATTTTCCTTTCCTTTCACGCACAGGCAGAACAGTGGGGTATAGTTCCTCCTCCGAGCCTAATGTGGGGTGCAGCAATTTGGGGTTCCTCCTCCTATGCAATTAATAGATTGATTATACTGCCAACTCCCTCATGCCAAGTTAGATTTATTGTTTGTACAGTCGATCATACGGTAATATCTCTTTCCATACAGTTGGGGAAAGGTTTGATATACATTTAGGTACAGTTAGTTTCCTCCATACAGTTAGGTATATATCTATCCTTTCCTGGATATTTTGATTGGATAAATGAATAGGATACAAGTTCAAACACCAGTGATAATGCTTTTTGCAAGCAGGACTAATTGGAAAATAAAAGGCAAAAGTTGAAACCTAATTTTAATGTGAATACGGTAATTTTGGAAAAAGTAGGTTGAAACTTAAAAAAACATATTTAATACCTAAGAATCCTTCCCTCTTAAGTTACTTGCCTCATGAAAAACCTCTTTCCCAATCTAGAATTATCTTTAAGGACATATACGTAGTGGTCATAGTCTTAAGCCTGTAAGTTGTAGTAGTGGTAGTAATGGATATATTCTCAGTTTCCTTCATGTAGTATTAAAGGTATTCTACTCATTCTAAAAGAATGTGAATTAGCAGTAAGGATAGATGTTATAGCTAATTTCCAACAAATAGAAAATAGCCAAAGAGCATGTCTTATTGTGTGGTATTTAGAGCCAAGGTATTCTGAGCCAATGAGCCAGTATGCAGTAAGGTCCTCAAGTTCCCTATATATAGTAAAGGTTGTTTCAGTATTTATTCTAAGATATTAATAAACGTAATATTTAAGTGATATGGATGAGTTATATATTGTAAACTATATTTTAGCATCTACTGTAAAAGCATAAAGAGCAAGCGTTAACTTTAAAAACTCCAGCTCCTCTTTAACAGGTAGGGTGGGTTGCTCCAATTAATTTAATATTGTTCAAGTATTAATTAATAAATTTCAAGATCTAGTGCTTCTTGTGTTATTAGTAATAATAGTGTAAGCAGTTTAGCTGGAGATAATGGTATAAGCGGCTTTCAACACAGTTTCAATGATCTAGCATATTAAATTAACCTAATAGAGATGAACTGACTCGATTGATCTACATGTATTGGTTGTTCAACTTTCACAGTATTTACCCTTTTAATCATAAAGGATATGGATTGCCATTAATTATAGAAACTACATGGTGGTTATCTCTATCTATATTAACTAGCTAGTAATACTGATGTCATTGCATGCCGAGCTTACCCATAAAGCTTACTCCTTGTTACGATGACGTTCATTACGTAAAATATTATTCATTGTGGTTACAAACATAGTATCAATAATAAGTATGAACTCTAAGCTGGACACTAGTGAGCCATATATGGCATTTATAGTAATATCACTGATTATAGAAAGAGCTATACCATTATGGTGATCTGTATTTTATGTAGAAGCTTATTTTCCTAATATAAACATCGTTAGAATAGTGAGCAGTGCATACAAGGTGAAGTAATCAATATTACATAATATTTGTATTCAAATAAACTAAACTATGCATAAGGTACAGTGCTTTAAGTAAGTACTACTTATACTATTTAAGCTTAATGGTAATACTAATGGCCCCTATTCCTCATTTTACTCTACCTTGATATTCCTTAGTTTATTAGGACACTATTCTTATTGGGCTAGGGAAACAACCATAGTATCCAGCATTGGCACTTTTTAGGTTGCACTAAAAATGGGTTGTCATATTGCAGGAACTGGCATAAATATAGTAGTCATTGTCACTAAGTGGACACAATGTTTGGACTATGAAAATACAGCATTTATGTGCTAGTATTGTCACCAAACAAGGCATCTAGAGGAATCATGTCCTCAAGCAGGGTTTCATCCAAGGAATAAAAAGGGGGCTTCTTCTTCTAAAGTTGGCATCTCTATGTTCCTCCCCCTTTTGAGGATGAAGAGGAGGAGACCAATTAGGATAATGACTCAAGAGCTCAAAATGTTGTTATGGTCCGCTATGCGAACCCATCCTTCCTTACTTCCAGTTGTAGGGTCTCAACCCATCAAGTGTTATATGGAGGGAGGTAGGAGGCTTTCCAGATCCGTTAAGGGTGTCCTATTTATTTTTGAGGGTTTCACCCCATGTTAGGGTGTGTATCTATGCGAGAGGAGGGTTTAAAACCCGTTCAGTGTGTCTAATGTTCCATATGAGATTATGATTTTTCATAGTCTCCACATCAAAGCTAGTTGACATTATTGAGAAGTCTCTCCTTAACCTATGCATAAGAAACCCATAATATGGCTTTTGGTTGTTGTGGATGTGTCAAAAATCTCCTAGGTTTATGAGATTAGTCATTGATTATATGCAGATCCATTTGTTGAAAATAAAATGGTCCTTTAAATTATATTTCCTAGATTGTTGGCATGTCAATGAGTGAATGATTTTTTTTGTGATTTCTTGTCCGATCAGGGAACCAGTTCGGCTAAAAAATATGAAACATATATTTTTACTTACTTAGTAACATCAAATAACTTTAACAATGATGTTTCCTTAAGCTACTTGGATGACTAATTTGTAGTAGAAGTTGTTTATTCAAAAGTTGTGGCTGTCAAAATATCCCCTAGAAAATTCCTCAACATTAACAACTACCTACAACCCACTCAACAGTAGTTGCTAATGAGTATGCTGTTGAATCATGCTTCAAATTTTGCGTGGGATTATAGGGAAATGAATGATATTGATCCAATGATTTTCACTCATAATATTAAAATCCAATAGTACTCCCATCCAATCTGTCAACCTCAACGACGAATGAATCCAACATTGAAGGATACTGTAAAAAACGAGTTAAACATTGGAACTGAAGACCAACCATGACTAGCTTCTATTGGATACTAATGGGATAATAAAGCAATGTCAGAGGTTGTGGTCCTATTTAGAGAATATGTCGAATTGTTCCCAGAAAACCTCACATAGATGAAGGGCATCCAAGGTGAGTTGGGATAAATGTGAATTGAATTAAAGACAGATGCAAATCCTATAAAGATGATATGTTATTGGAAAAATTCCAGGATAAAATAAAAGGTTAAATAAGATATTGATAAGATGATTAAATCTAAGTTGATCCTTCCCATGGAAGAATCAGATTGGGTCATCCCGATAGTAATAAAAAAATATTGGAAGGGGATTTGTGTCTGTGTGGATTGTATGGGTCTGAATGCAGATTGCATTCACGGTTCCTTTCCTACCCCTTGAAGTGATGAAGTTCTAGATAATGTTGTGGGAAAGGTCTATAAGCTCCTCAACACCCTTTCCCATTTATCCTCACATTGATAACATCATACATTATTTTTTGTAGCCACATATATATACATATACATAAATAGAGGCTTGCAGGCCATTGGTCTGCGCCCTTTACTGTGGTTGGGAGTTTATATTTACATTATGAGACTCTAGATAGATCTATATAATGTGATTTCCCCACCTCAAAATACCCTTCTTTATTGGTGTTTACTTCAGGTGGTTCTTGATTGTATATACATAATTGATTTTCCTCACCAGTCAGGTTATACTACTGTAATATAGAACTTAGATAACAATTGGGTGGGGATATTGGTTGGTAAGACCTAAAAGGACCACCTAACTTATAAGACCCCTGCCATTAAGGTAAGACCTGGACTAGACAGAAAAATAGAAGACCTGTTAACATGCATGAGTGATTAAAGCCTATCTTATTAAGCTACCGAATAAATACTTCCCAGCCACAACCAATGAATGGGGAAAAAATTATCCCCTACTCGTTGCCAAGGATTGGAAAAAAGGAAAGAGTTTGGGATCTATTTGAATATGATGGAAATGCACCATATACTTGGGATGAGCAAGCCTTGTCTACAAATAAAATTGGGATGTGCTTATTGTCAGTGTCAGTTTAAGCCATTTCAGGACATCTATGTAATGTCCCTGACCCTCCCATCGACAAAGAGGATGCTACCATACCATTAACTATCCGGGAAACTAGCCCCATGAACATACACACATAAAAACTGAATGCTTTGAAATAAAACATGCATACATTGTTACCATACAACGGAAGCAAAACCATACATTCAAGCATTTAGCATGTTCATCATTTTCATTAAATAACAAAATACAATTTGCAGAGATGAGATAGTCAAAAATACTTATCTTATGAATAATTCATCCCGCAACCAGCTACGTCACTGCAATGTTCCACCCAACCATAGGCTAGTGTGCTCCTTAATCTCTCAGCAACACTGCCACCCCCGAGCTGGGCATGATTCCCCAAGGAATAAGGAACTAAGAAGGCTCACACATAGCCAAAGATACACAAATCAGCCAATCCAACACAATTGGGTTTATCAGGCCAACAGGGATCTAGGAAAAGTTGAATGCTAAGATGGTGGCTCATTGAAGAGCTAAGGAAACCTAGACTAGAACTAGTCTGACTTCTAGGACACCCACACACACCCAACACAAGGAATCAGTCCCTTCTCTACTATACAGTCCCTCAGGCCCTAACTTCCCTTCCAGTGCTATTCAGGGGTTGTGGAGAAGAAATCCAGCCCTCTAGCTCTGTCTATGTGGCTCCCAACACACCAGGTTTATCAAGCATACCAAGCCTTCATTCCCACTCCAACAAATTCCAAAGACCAACCGCTGCATACACACAACAAAACAAGCAACTCACACCTCTGACTGGGGAATCCAATTCCTGAGTTGTTCTTGGCCCTATCATGGCAAAAATGATCCAATAAGAACCCACAAAAACCCAAAACGAAAATGAATCCATAGCAACCAAAAATCATGGGGAAATAACATCAATCGAGTTCTCAGCTGCGTGAGCAAGGAAAAAAACCCACATGGAGGTGAATTCATATGGTCAGAATCGTAACAAAGAGAAATACCCACAACAAAATTCCCCAACCATGAAATTCACACACACAGAGCAAAAATCATGCCTATGAGGCCGCTCTCCCAGCTCTTCGCGTGATTAAAAATTCCAAGCCTATGCATGAGGAGAAGAACCACTGTCTCTATGTGAGGATGGGAAAGAATACAATTGTGGGAGTATTGAGTCCATGTGAGGGTGAAAGAGTCTACTGGTGGAGTGTGCATGTGGGCAAGGACTGACAGTCCTGCCACACACCACTGCCCAACAATAACTGTCCAACTAACAATAGAGGTTTTTAATGTGGTAGTTGACTGATTGAGACAAGGAAAGGTGAGTAAGTCAAAAGGGTGGGTGACAACTAAATAGGTTTAACAGTTGACACTTTGCTTTTCCCCATTGGCTCAAGGTTTAATAATTTCCCTCCCTATCCTTAGGAAAATCATGCCCTTTTCATTATGGTTTCATTGACAAAGATGGTTGGGTTTTATTTTAATTAAGTGCATAATTACATGATGCCATAATTAATATGTGCCGGATAGCATGATATACCATCAACAATGATTTCAGTCATCAAAACATAAAACAACCAAATAGATTGTGGGTATTTTTCCTTTAGATCCACACCATGATTAAATTCAATATATACATCATATACATTTAATGCAAATGGGGTCAAAACTGAGGTGTTACATTCCCATCCCCCTTCAATAGCATTGTCCTTAGTGCTTTACAAAATTGAACAAAATGCTACACTAGTATCGCCTCAGTGTTCTGCATAATTGAAAAAAAATGGATGTCCCAATCGCATGGAATCCTCCAGCTTCCACGTAGCCTCTTCAGGCTCGTAGTGCTCCCATTGCACCTTTACCTTCCCTCTGGCTCATTTCCGGAGCATTGTGACCTTCTTGTCGAGGATGCACATTGGCTCGATTTGGAACTCTCCCTCGGGTTCCACCTGCATCACATCCCAATTTATCACATGGTTAGGATCATATACATATTTCTTAAGCAAAGAAACATGAAAAACATTATGAGCTCTAGTGCTAGGAGGCAATGCAAGTCTATATGCAACTAGCATTATTCTTTCAAGGACTTCAAACAGCCCACAATATTTTGGCAATAGCTTGGCACAACTTCCAAGATTCAAGGAACTCTTCTTTTCCCTCACTCTGAGGTAAACATGATCCCCAACACTGAACTACCCATTCACCTTATGCTTATCTACATAGATTTTCTGTCTATCCTGTGCTTCTTTCAAATTCAGCCTGGTCTTTACAACCTCCTACTCCATCTCCTTGAGGAATTCTGGACCAAGCATAACCCTGTTCACTAGATTATCCCAAGTCACTGGTGTCCTACACCTTCTTCCATACAAATCTTCATACGAACTCATCCCCAAGGATTCCTGCTGTCCATTGTTATAAGCAAACTCTACCAAGTGTAAGTAATCTTTCCAGTTGGTTGGTTTGTCCATCACATACATGCGAAGCATATCTTCAAGCACTTGATTAAATCTCTCTGTCTACCCATATTTCTGAGGATGGTATGTAGTGCTGAAGTTTAGCTTTGTACCCAAATATGCAAACAACCCCTTCCAATAAATGGAAGTGAACTTGACATCTCGGTTAGAGACTATTGCCTTAGGCAATCCATGCAATTTGAAAATCTCCTTCATGAATATCTTTGCAATGTCATCAGTCGCATGCGTAGACTTCACCAGTATAAAATGTGTTTCCTTTGTCAACTTGTCTACCAAAACCATGATGGAATCATGTTGTCTCCAAGTCGTTGGAAATCCTGTAATAAAATCCATGGAAATAACTTCCCATTTCCATTTTGGAACTAGCAAAGGTTGTAACAAACCTTCTAGGTGTTGATGCTCAACCTTTACCTGCTGAAATTTCATGCATCTTGAAATGTATTTAGCCATGTCCTTTTCCATTCCTGGCCAAAAGCATTGTTTCCTGGCTGTTGCAATTGTCTTCTGGTATCTTGGGTGACCAGAATACGAACCTTGATGGATTTCATCGATAACAACTCTCCTCAACTCTGCTACATTTGGAATATAAATTCTACCCTTATAAGTAAGAAGTCCATCTTCTTCCAATTTATATCCCTCATACCTCTTCTCAAGACTTTGCTGCTGCAATTTGTCTTTTACTTGCTCATACAATTCATCTCCAGCAGTATGATTAACAATCTGCTGCTTCAAATCTAATTAGCAAATACTAAGAGATGCCACATGCATTTCTTGCACCTTCCTGCTGAGTGCATCATCAACCTTATTCTCTTTCCCCTTTATGTACTTGATTTCAAAATCAAACTCACTTAAAAAGTCCAGCCATCTCGCTTGCCTAGCATTCATAGTAGGTTGATCAAATAGATACTTCCGACCACAATGGTCTATCCTTAGTTCAAATCTTCTACCCATCAAGTAATGCCTTCACATCTTGAGGGCATGTAATATGGCTGCAAGCTCTAGATCATGAGTGGCATAATTCTTCTCATGCTCCTTCAGCTTTCTTGACTCATAACATATCACGTGGTTGTCTTGCATAAGGACTCCTCTAAGCCCTTGTCTGCATGCATCGGTACACACCACAAAATATTTCTCTAGATCTATAACTTTCAATACTGGTGCACTGGTGAGAAGATTTTTCAACTACTGGAAGATTTCTTCACACCTCAATGTTTAGTCAAACTTTATCCCCTTCTTTTGCAAAGAAGTGATGGCATGTGCAACTTTGGAGAATCCTTCAATGAATCTCCTATAGTATCCTTCAAGTCCCATAAAAGATCTTACATTTGTCACATTTCTTGGAGTAGGCCAATTCATAATGGCTTCAATATTTTTAGGGTCCACAGATATACCCTCCTCTAAGATAATGTGACCCAAATAATGAATTCTATCTCTATAGAAGTCACACTTTCTCAGCTTTGCATACAACTAATTCTCCCTGAGCAATTGCAATATAAATCTCAAATGCTCTTCATGCTCTTCCTCATTCTTAGAATAAATAAGAATGTCATCAAGGAAAACAAGAACAAACTTGTCCAAATACCTGCTAAAGACATTCTTCATAAGGCACATAAATGTAGCTGGTGCATTTGTGAGACCAAATGGTACCACTACAAACTCATAATGTCTACACCTTGTTCTGAAGGCTGTCTTATGAATGTATTCATCCTTGATTCTGACCTAATGGTAACCAGACCTCAAGTCAATCTTGGAAAATACCTTTGCTCCTCTCATTTGATCAAAGAGGTCATCAATCCTAGGAAAAGGATATTTTTTCTTCACAGTGACTTTGTTCAGCTGTCTGTAATCAATACACAACCTCAGTGTACCATCTTTCTTCCTTACAAACAGAACTGGAGCTCCCCAAGGAGACACACTCGGCCTGATAAACTTCTTCTCCAACAAATCTTGCCATTGCATCTTCAACTCTAGCATCTCTGGTGTACTCATCTTGTAGGGTGTCTTGGACATGAGTGCTATTCCTGGCACAAGTTCAATTGTGAAATCAATGTCCCTCTTTGGAGGATGCCCTGAAATCTCATCAAGAAACACATACTTGAATTCCTGTAACACCTGATATTCCTCCAACCTAGGAGTTTCATCCTCTGATGCCTCCAAAATATGAGCTGCATACAACTGGCAACCTTTTGTATAGATTTCTTCAACTGCATTGTTGAAACCTACCTTACTGAAATCACCTTTGTAATACCTTTTACCACTACTGGGTTCCCTTCTTCATCCATGCATTTGAAAGTCTTATTGTAATAGTCAAGATTTACCTTTTGAGCTTCTAACCAATCCATTCCAATGAGAACATCATAGGAACCAAGTGGTAGAACATTCAGATCTACACAAGTGACCAATCCATTAATGACCAATGGACATTTCTCTATCACTTCACTAACCGTTCTCTTAGTTCTAGTGGCTAGCTGAACTAACCAAGATTTTCTATGCTTTACTTTCTTAAAAGCACAAATCTCCACTAATCTAGGGGCAATGTAACTGTGAGTAGAACCAGGGTCAATCAAAATAGAAACAGATTGCTCAACAATCTAACCTGCAACTTCAACCACAGTTGATTGGTGATCGGCCTGGCGGTCCTCCAGTGCTGCATAAATCCTAGGGACAGCCCTTGCTACTTGACTCACTGTTTCTGTTTCTTGAATGTTGTAAGCTATCCTTGCACTCTCATTCTTGAGTGGAAAACTTATGCACATGTGGGGTCCTCCACATTTCCAACATTGGAGTGGTCCTCTATTCTGTTGTGGATCTTTAGTCTTTTCTCCTATCACTCCAACTGGATTACTCGCGGATTGGAATGTTTGCTTCTTCTGATTCCTGAAGTTAGAAGGTTTGAAACCTTTATTTCTTTAGTCAAACTTCTCATTCTTCTTATCCTTCACTGCCTTATGGTAATCAGGTTTACCTTTGCTTTTCTCATAGCAATACTTAGCCTTCCTTATTGCTTCTTCAAGAGTTCTAGGTTCATAAAACTCAATTATGTCTTTGTAAGACTGAGGCAATCCACTTAGAAAATGTTGGACCTTCACTTTTTCATCTTTGATGTACTTGACATACCTCAACAACTCCAAGAACTTATTTGTGTATTCTTCCATGGTCTGTTGTCCCAATCTCAGCTCATGGAACTCCTTAATCATGTCGTCATAATACCTGTCAGAGAGGTATTTCTGCTAGAAATATTTGTTGAACTGTTTCCACTTAAGTCTCCTTTCACTGATCCTCTTTACTTGCTTGAAGTGTTCCCACCATATGGATGCTCTTCCATTCAGATTTAATATGGCAACCCTTGCCTTCATGTTTCCCAAATAATCCTGAACTTGGAAGTACTTCTTTATCCCAAGAAGCCAAGCTTTAGCCTCTTGTCCAATCTTTACCTCACCATCAAATGTAGGAGGTTTAGCCTTCTTAAATTCATCCCGAGAGAAATCTCGATGGTGCTTCTTTCTTTTTCCCTTACGAGAAGAAGAGCTCGAATCCCTGCTAAATTCTTCAGAGTTAGATGATCTATTAGAATTCCTTCTTCTTCTCCTGGTACTGCTCTTACTACCTTTTTGTTTTACTGTACCCTTTCCAGAGTCTATCTTCCTTTGCAAGTCTATCAAAATATGCAGCATAGCAGCATTCAACTTGTAACACCCCGTTTTGACATTTCTACCTGAACTACTATTATATGTTGTATTTGTTTGATTATGAGACCTCGTCGGATTGACGACACTGTGGACATAT
>LPNX010906992.1:5000-14970 GCA_001517045.1 Pseudotsuga menziesii | reverse complement strand
GCTAGGAATGGCAGGGTTTACACCTCTGCAAGGCACAGGAAATTTTCCATTTGTTTGAATGTGGGCTAAGTCTGTTTTTTTAAGCCCTCGACTGAGGTATGAACCTTGACCGAGGTATCTAAATACCTCGGTCGAGGTATTTAAATACCTCGACCAAGGGTTTTTAAATCCCGCAATACCTCGGCCAAGGTATTTAAATACCTCGATCGAGGTATTTAGATACCTCGGTCGAGGGCTTGATAAAACCTTGGTCAAGATATTAAGACCTCGGTCGAGGGCTTAACAAGCCCTCGATCGAGGTGCGTTTTTCTGTTTTTGCCGAAATGCGCTTGCCAAAAAGTGTTACCCAGGTCCGTGGATTCACCCTACAATCACTAGAGTTAGGATCTTGGGAGGTGGTTAGTCCATGCCAAAAAAATCACTGGGAGTGTTGAACCCAATGTATAACAAGAACAACAAAATTCATTGAAGAAACACATTCCATTATCCAATAAGTAGCTTTAATACTTAAACCAATTTGTAAAATGACTAACCTTAAAAAGGTCCAATTTACTTTCTTATTTAGCTTAACCAAATACATCTTCAGAAGAAGAGCTTGTAATTTCTTAACCTTAATAGAATGCAAAATCTCTTGAACGACACCAATTGCAAATTTCTTCCTATTATTCAAGAAGCCAAAATATTCTTTTGACATACCTTCAACTAGTTCTAACTTGAGTATACTTGCAATAACCTTTCCAATGATCGTGTAAATCAAGTTGTAGAGAAAGAGAGGTCTATAGTCATTATAAGAGATGGAATTGTCCTTCTTGAGAATAAGAGAAAGGAAAGTATCATTTAGAGAACTTAAAACATACCCTTGGTTACTGGAATATTCCACCATATAAACCAAATAATCTCCAAGTAAGTTAAACCCCCCACCAAAAGAAACACTCTACAATCCATCCATCAGGCCACGTACTTTTTTATTTAGAAAAAATCTTAATCATTTCCTCATTTACTTTCAAATAAATAGGATCTACAACTCGATGACCTTCTACATTTGAAAAGAAACTAGGAAAGCATTGAATAAACTTGGATAAACTGCATCATTTTATATGATTCCACCATAATAGTACTCGATTCATTCAGTCGACTATTGTCCCCATTGTGCACCTAGGAATGTCTTGGATCAGTTAAATTAAAAGAACAATGGTCACATATTTGTTTGAAATTATAAAATTGTTTTTTGTGTCCATTTTTACTTTATCTTTCTTTGCAAAAGCATTCTTGCTAATTTGTGATTTGAGCTTATATTTGTTTTAATGAAAAAACATATAAACAGAAGATTCAATAATGTGATCATTGTCATATAATGGCGAAGTTATAAGTTCAATATGAGACTTGAGTTATCATTGGATATGTTGTTAAAAATAGATTCTCTTAGTTTCAAGAATTATATATATACTTTACGAATGAGGACAACTAGGTGGAAGCTCATTTCCACCCCCACCCACCCACCCTAGAATCAATGAAAAAATTCTTCAACCTTGATGTATTCTTTATTCATATGAAATGTGCCAGTGGCATATTGTCAAGAATGGCATTATGATCTTCTATCGACAATCTCCATTATCGATGCTTGGAATTTTTCCTACTCTTCACTTCCTTCAACTGCAACTAGGATGCTATGCCAAAATGACTGTATTGAGAACATATAACATCTAACTCGTAATCTTGAAAAATAATATGGTATTTACATTTCATTACTTCTGCAAAGAAATGTCCCATTAAAACCATTGAACCCACTGCATACATATAATTTGACGGGTCTTTAAATTCTTGCATAAACGTGCTTTTCAACCTTGTGCATCTCAATAAATAATAATGCGCCTATTTTTGGATTATCTATTGGTGAAATGACAACAAATACATCACCTTCTCTAACAAAATAAGAAACATGATCATAATATTTGTCAATCACAAGCGCTCCATTGTCACGCTCTACATCACTGATATTTCCAAATGGGGGAAATGGTGTCAATTCTTGGTGTCTCCATGGTTTCAGAAATTTGTTAGTTTGGTTTTGATACTCATCCAAAGACTCTAAATCATCAATACATGCAATAAAGAAGAAATAGTACTTTCATTTCTTGATTGCGTGTATATTTGTCATTTTCTTACTCCTAATGGAGTGTAAGCCTCTTGTTTTCCTGATTGCGGTACAATTATGTGGAATTGACCAGTCAATGTCTCCCATTGAAATATTCTAGAAAAGCCTTCTCACATTAGCCATCCTTTCATTGAATTCATGTCTCAAATTTTGTTTGCACCAAATAACAACATCGTTTGAATGTGCAAGGCGAGAAGCAGAGTGATTCATTTGATATCTCCTAAGTGCACATTTCACACAGGCCCCAGCACCATCATGTTCTCATTTTCCAGGTCTTGTTTCAAAAAATCTCCATGTGTGGTGAAAATCCATGTTTCTATGAAGGAGAGACAACCATAAGAATGATGGTGTCGATTTAAACTAACCAACACAACCATCTAACCACACCCAATGTTTTTGAAAGTGACCCTTCATCTTGATAATTCTTTATAAAGCATACCAAAACAATGCTGGACAAAACATATTTCGTGTATACGATCATCACTGATGTAGAAATGATACTCCTTAATTACTTTATGATTATTTTCATTGCTATCAAAACCATCGACATTAAGCTCTGCATGTCTATACATAATATGCACAAGTATAGATACCTGATCTGAATGATAATACTCACTCTGTATCTAATTTTGCAGAAAAGTGTAATTTTCAGCAAAATTGACAATGGATAATATTTGTTCGTTTTGTAAATACACCTCATGGTTGCTTGAACTATAATTCCTTCTATCGTGCTAAGTGAGAGCACTTGATATATTTATATGTTTGATCCCTGAACAAGTTCATAAAATATGTCAAAGAGATATCACTTTCAACTAAATTAAGCTTTCTTAGTTGTTGAATTTGAAACATGAGTATAATCAACATAATCATATATCTTCCATTTCACAATGTGATTTGGCAATTGAGGATCGTTTGCACCAATGGGGTAGCTAGCATTAAAAGGGGCCAAATCTAAACATTCTTCACATTTTTTACCTTCGACACATTGTTTCTTATAGAATAATTGATCATTCTCTCGTGCACATAATATTTTAGATACAAATTCACGAACCCTTGAAGGAGGGGTTTTATTTGGCCAACATTGCATGCCAAAATTTAGAAATGTCTCATAACATAATTTGAATTCTACATGGTATCGTCAACAACATGTGTCACGAACAACGATGGGCCTGACATACCATGGCTTAAGCTTCACAAATGTGCTAACGGAAATCTTCACATCAACATTACTCTCCATAAAAGTTTTGAACATTTCCACTTGAGTGATCTCTGTTATGTGTTTGGCATGATATTCATAGTTTCCTTTCGATATACAATGTCACAAAACATCCTTTCCCTCACATTATCTGGAATTCTATCTTGTTAAGGTTGCCTATAGATAACAACCCAACATGGAACTTCATCATCCTCATCTAATTGAACCCTAAAGTTTTTATGCTTCCACAAGATTTTTCTTGACATTTTTAACGTTGTTCCAGTCATAGACAACAAATGATTGGTTACAATGTTTTTTTCCACAACCCCTATTAGAATTAATTTACGAGCAACCATGAAATTATGAGATCATTTTCTTGCAAGTGATGCAAGGACTGAGGTCATTTTTTTGATACAATCTCATTTTATTTAGCCTCTTTGACACTTTGAATTCCCAATAATGTAGTTTCATCTCTTAGACATTTTCGCTTTAACAATCTATGTAACAATCGATCTTGTTATATGACAAAAATACCTTCAAAATATTATTTGACTATATTTTTGCTCTATAAGGAGTTGTATGATCAGCCATCAGAGGTCCCATTTCTTCAATTTTACTTGAATCCATATTCACCAAAACCTTTTCGTCATTGACGATATTGTTGCAGCTTCTAATTAATCTCTGTAAATTGGTAAGTGTGGTAGAATGATGTATGTTGGATGTTGACCCTGCATAAAAATAAATATAAATTTATAAGATTGTGAACTTTCAAATCTAATATATATATACTTGTATTGTAAAGTAAATTATAAACATATGAAAAACTATTTACTCACCAATCATGGTCTCAATATCGACGCTACCCATAGTTTTCTCCACATTTGTCATTTCCTTGTCACCTCCATGTTCTTCATTTCTTTCATCAACGTGTTCCTTGACAATTTGCATTCCTTCATCACCACCATGTGCCTCCATGTTTCTTTCCATTACTCTTTTTTCTATTAACTTTCTCATGCTTTCACACTTTCTCCCTTTCATTGCCTCTCCATAAGTTTTGGTGCAATCATATTTTCTTGCATGATTCCTTCGATTTCCCATGTTGAAAGAATTAAAAACCCAAAATCCAATTCATGAAAAGGTATGAGATTGAGAGTTATATGTTGAAAAAAAAAGAATAGTATTGACCCAACAAGAGTAATATTCTATGCACTCTTGTACGAAATATTTACCAAATTGTTGAATGTGGTTGTCATTGATGTCAAAAGAGTTCAATAATGACAAATGAATAACCAAGGACATGATGACAGGGAAAAACTTGGTGAAAGACAAAGGAAGTGATGAAATGGAAAGTATGATGATGTGCCATGTGTGATGAGTTTGGAAAGACATATGATGGTGTCCTAGTGCTATAATTAAGTCAGTGTTGCAATCTGATGTCATTATGGAAAATAATGGCAATTTTGTGAAACTTAAGAAATTGACTAAGTATGGAAAAATTAGTCAAACCTGCTCCAAGAGAATTACCACCATAATTCATGGATCAAATAAAATGCCGCACCATGATACTAGGCTATAGATTGTTGAAGTGTCTATCTAGTAATGCTACCATTTTTCTTTAATCACATCTGTGGAAAAGATTATAAGTCTTCCAAAATAGGGTTTTGCACTAGATAAAGTAAAATTACCTAAGTAGTCTCAGGAAAATGTACACCATAAATCATAGATTAAAGTAAATGCCCAAAGAATATGGTTAGGATGTAGTTTGTTGATTTTTATACCTAACCATGATCTCATTTTTCATTAAGCATGTATGAAGAAAATGTTATGGATCTTCCAAAATAGGGTTTCAGGATAAACTTTGGAGAAAGTCCTGAAAATGACTAAGTGTTGGAAAACTGGCTTAGGTGGCCTTTTGAAAATTCCCATCGTACCTAATGAGTGAACGATAAAAATAATATGAAACTACCATGATCTAGATTGTCAAGAAGGATATCTCTCCATATTCGTATTTTTCTTAGAAGGTGTTTGATGACAAAATTAACAGCCTGCCAAAACAAGGGGTTCAAGTTGTTTTTACACTAAAGTAGCAAATCTTGTTAAGTGGCCTCAGGGAAATGTCTGCCATAGCTTGTGGGTTGAAGAAAATTCTTGCACCATATGGTCATATTGTATATGGGTGTTTTTTCTACCTTACCATGTCTTCACACTGACTTGAAAGAGCCCGAGGAAGAAGTTATTGATCTACCAAAATAGGGTTTTTGGATAAACTTTGGAGAAAGTCCTGAAAATGACCAAGTGTTGGAAAACTAGCTCAGGTGGCCTTGCGAAAATTCCCGCCGTACCTAATGGGTGAATGATAAAAATAATATAAGACTACCATCCTATATATTTTGAAGAATAATATCTCTCCATAGTCTTAGTTTTCACAGAAGGTGTTTCATCGCAAAATTAACATCTTGCCAAAATAGGGGTTCAACTTTGTTTTTACACCAAAGTAGAAAATATGCCTAAGTGGCCTCAGTAAAATGCCCTCCATATCTTGTGGGTTGAATAAAATTTCATAACCATATGGTCATATTTTATATGGGTGTTTTTATACTTTACCATGTATTCACATTGACTTGAAAGTGCTTGAGGAAGAAGTTATGGATCTTCCAAAACTGGGTTTTAGGCAGTTTTGCACCAAGTTCAGTAAAATGACTGCCTAGGGAAAATGAAGATTATTTTGAAGGTGAAACAATTTTTGTTGTGCTCAGTGAGATTTCCTACATCCTATGATATAATTTTTTCATGGTTTTGGTGAAATAAAAAATCCACCTTAGGGTTTCGACAAATTGTCCAAGTATAGAATTAATGGTAAAATTAACTAAGTGACCTCAACAAAATGCCCACCATCTCTTGTGGTAGATATATTAAATCATTTTGAGAGTATGTTTCTCTAGAATTTTTTTTGTTTCATCCAACCATGGTATCATATGGTCCAAAGAGTCTCTGAGGAGAAAGATATGGATCTGCCAAAAGTGCTTCCTAGCTAGATGTGCACTACTTTAGTAAAATGCTCACCAAGGAGAGATAAAGAGGTTTCAAGGGGTTAAATTGTCTTGTATAGAATCATTTAGTTGGTCCCTATCCATTGGATGTCTCACATTCCAAATTTAATGAAAAAATAAGAGCACCTTGGTGACCTAGGGTTTGAAGAAATTTGTCCAAGTGTCAAATAATCAGTTTGGAAGACCACTTTCAAATGCCTTCCAGATGTTGGGTGTGTGTCAATTAGGTCATAAATTGAAATTATCTTGTCCATGATTAAAGCATCTATCCATTCATTCTTGTAGTTTTGTTTATGGTGATCACTTGAGGGAAAAATCAATCTGCCAAAATGAAGAAAAAGTGTTTTACATGTTAAAGACAATTTTGTTTGTGTGGAATTAAAATGGTATGGAAGCCAATTTTCAAATGCCCACCAGATGATGGGTGTGTGTCAAAAATTTCAAAATGTGACATGGATATGATCCTTGCTGAGATGGATATCCATCCATACTTTGAGTTTGCAATATGATGGTCTTATATGCAAAACATGAATCTGCCAAAATGTAAGAAAGATACAATTTTGCATATTAAAGAACAAAAAAATGGTTAAGTGTTGAAAAAGGGGCAAGGTTTAAGAATTCCCGCAAGGGGGCTTAGTTAAATCCCACTTGTGCTATGTGATTCTCGTAAGGGCTAAGGGGATTCCTGCAGGAGGTACGGGTAATCCCAAAGAGTGATAAGGATTCTCGTAGGGGATAGGATTAAGACAATAGGGGCTTAATATGCCTGCAAAGGGGCTAAAGGAATCCCATAAGGGCTTAGAGATTTCAGGAAGGTGCTAAATATGCCCGCAAAAGGTAATCCTACATGAGGAAACCCACACAAAACCCACAAAGGAGGAAGGAATATCACAGGCATAAGAGAAAGATCGCAGGATTGAAAGGTAGCCATGGGAGAGGAAGCCCACAGTCCCGAAGATGATAGAAGCCTATAGGCATGAATGATGAGTTTAGTTAATTAATTTATTTAATTTTTCAATATACATGATAACTAATTAAAGAATAATGTATCATAGATTTGAAGAGGCATGAATGTGAAAGGTCATCATCCTATTTAAAGATGCAATGTTTTAAAATGTAGAATATATAAACAGAACCCTGAAGAAGAAGTGGTGTCTTTGATGTTTAGATTGAAGGTTTAGTAAGGAACATAAACTGAATTGTATGCTAGGTTATAAAATGCATATATAAAGCAACATTGAAGACCAGATGAAGAGACCAGCCTGAGTGCAAATTCAAGATGAAGAAGTGCATAATAGAAGAAATAGTATAATGGAGAAGAACTAAAGCTGTATGCAGTCCATATCTATCAAACATCATGAGAAGACAGAGATCAACAAAGGTAAGAAATTGGCAGTACAGTGAGGAAGATCTCGAAGACTAATAAGAATCAGACTAGGGTGGCAGGGTGGTGCTAGAGTAGGCTACATGCATGCAATGGGTTTGTAGCCTCCTTCCAGTAGTAGTTGGTAAATAGGGTGTTGCAACATCTTTGTCTGTAGTAGCATGCAGGAACCAGGGTGTAGTAGCATCCTTGTCTGTAGTAGCAGGCCTAAAATTATTATAAATATAATATTGCAGTATAGAGTAATTGGTGTTTTTTCTAATTGGGCTTCCATGATAAAAATATGTGTTTTGTGTATCTTGCTGATTCCATGTTTTGATTAAGTTTAAATAAGTGGTTTAAAATAGTAAAAAGTTAACAATACTGATTCACCCGCCCCCTCTCGGTATTGACCAATATCCTAACACAAATGTCTCTTATATAAAAATAATATACTTATGCCCTTATAAAGAAAAATGTCGTTATGCCCATATAAAGAAAATACCTTATAAGGAGAAATGTACTTATGCCCTTATAAAGGAAAATGTCGTTATGCCCATATAAAGAAAATACCTTATAACAAAAAATGTACTTATGCGCTTATAAATAAAAATGTCATTAGGCCCATATAAAGAAAATACCTTATAAGAAAAAATGTACTTATGCCCTTAGAAAGAAAATTTTCATTATGCCCACATAAAGAAAACACCTTATAAGGGAAAATGTTCTTATGCCCTTATAAAGAAAATACTTTATAAAAAAAAATGTCCTTATACCCATATAACGAAAATACCTTATAAGAAAAAATGTCCTTATGCTCTTATAAAGAAAATACTTTATAAAGAAAAATGTTCATATACCTTATAAAGAAAATACCTTGTTAATAAAAATGCCTTTGTGGCCTCATGAAATGTCCTTGTGTTTTTATGCCCTTAAATATGTGAACTTGGATAATGCAAACTCTCAGCCGAAATATAAATTTGGATATGCGAATTCTCGCATGAAAAAAACATAGAAAAATATTTTCAATTGAGAAATTATAAAAAACTATCTCTCTCGAGAGATTATATATACAAATCTCGCCCAAGCAATTGTGGAATCTCATTGGAATCACAGGCATTTAATGTGTCGGCCCCTAAAAGATTCTCTGGGCATTAAGTGACAAAACTCTCAGCCGAGAAATGTTTTAAACTTTCGGACAAGAGTTTAAAATAACTTTTTGACGAGAGTTTTAATTAAATTTGGGTTAATTTTAGAGCAGGAATAACTCTCACCTGATATATTTTAAACTTCTCGACTGAGACATTTTCTCGGCCGAGATTTTCTGGTCAACAATTCCAGCACCATTTTTGCAGTATTCAGAAATGTGTCACTTTAACAAGGTGGAAACACTGCAAAACATGAGAATTACATGTCAGAGTTTATACCAGTAGATTCATAATTCAATCTACTTTGTCACAATATAAAAAATCTTGGATTTCATTTAGGATTTCTATTTTTTACTATTTTTTTTCTAAACTTTATCATTATAAAATTTAGTGACTTAAAAATTAGTCACAATGAAAATTCTATATCATCACAATGATGAAGCCAAAAAAATATAAAATCTCACAAGGATGTTCCTTGTAGTTTCCTCTTCAAAATGGTGGTTCTAGTTTGTTTGTTAAGAGTCACATCTGAAATAAAATGCGAAGACAAAAACATGTGTCAATAAGGCACCATTTTTTGTACATATGTTATTTCGTTAAATAATAAAAATTAATGTAAAGGTATGAAAATACTCAACATATAATCCATGCACAAGTGCAATGTGTGTAGATTATAAGTATAAATTGTGTTTCCCTAAAATGAATAACTATCTTTAAGAAAAATGTGGCTCACACATGTCACTTATTATTCATACTTAAAATTTTAAAGTATATGTCGCTGGTGGACGTAAAATTTTCCCCACTATATGTCTATAAATTTTTTGAAAACAAATATGAGTACGTAGCTAATTCAATTCTCTAAAACTTGTGTTTTTACTTCAAGGTGAAATTCCGAAGGGAGATATGGGTTTGAAGGGGTTGAAGTTGAAAAACATAAAATTTTACACTTTGTTTTGTCAAACGAGCTTCTGGTCTTCAGTCCAACGAGCTGAATATTGCTTCTCAAATAGAAAGCAGTGACAGGAGATCGAAGAAACACAAGTGTAGTGCCGCCAACATCAA
>LPNX010906992.1:0-2500 GCA_001517045.1 Pseudotsuga menziesii | reverse complement strand
AATTTTTAAGTTAAATTTCACATAATTAAGATAAATATTTTATAGATAATAACAACGAAAAAAAATGTATGACCTAACAAAATGTACGACCCAAAACTAGGCATTGGTGAGAGAAGACACCCCACAAATTTGGATATTATTATAAATTAAGAATTGTATAGAATGGTGCAAGAGTCTTGGCTTGTGGTTGAGGCCTCATAAATCCACATAACCATTCTTAAGCATGCCTACTCTTAATTCTAGGGATGTTATGATTTTGGGTTGGGCCTTAGAGATTCCAGAACAATTCTTAAGGAGACGTGCCCTTGGTTATGGGGATGGAATATTAAGGTCAGAGTTTTCAAAAATATTATATTTTAATCAATGTGTTGAATTCTTAATCAATTTTTAGTTGATGGAAAAGTTAATTACTTATATTTTATTATTAAATAAAATAAAATTATAATACAATTTTTTAAATTAAAATTATTATTTTATAGAATTTAAATCTTAAATCATTAAAATATAGAGCAACTTATTTATTTTATATTTTAGAGTTTATGGTGGGTTTTAGTCTAATTCTATAATATTTTTGGTAATTTATCTAATTTTGAAAATGTTTAAATTGTGTTTTTGAATCTATATATAGATTCAACACTCTTGAATATTCCATGACATCCAAATTACCCAGTTTCCATAGATAATATATGAAATTCTAAGAATTTTTAAAAATTTCTATTCTTTTTCATTTATGGACGAGGATGAGACAAGTGTACTTTCTAGATTGATTCTAAGGTAGTAGTTCAAAATTCGAAATAAACAATTATAAAAAAAAAAATATAGAAAATATAAGACAACTAGCTGATGAATGGATAACGGGTACCAACACATGGATAACTCATAGCTGATGAATTGAATGGATAATGGGTACCAATGCATGGATAACTCATAGCTGATGAATGGATAACTAACCATTCATGGCAGATAACTAGAAGAATGTCCATTTGATCCATGTTGACTTGATCCAGCCACAAAGTATGTGGGTGCACTAGTCATATTATAATATAATATACTAGCACCAACCATATTACTAGAATTAATATGTTTGAAATACACCTAGAGGTATATATTTAACATATTGATAATGCTTTTTTTACTAAAGAATACATGTCAATTACTTGTATCTAATAGTTAAACTAATATAACAACAACTTACTTTATGGTTGTTAAGCTCATAGTTGAAGCTAGGCTCATAGTTGAAGCTTCAGTGGAGTTAAGCTAATAGTTGTATCTAATAGTTAATTTAAAATTTAATATAAAGCTTAGTCTATGCCTTATGAACATTAAAGCTACTCCCAAGTGCCATGTGGAGTTCAACTGTCACATAATTTGCACATTACCTAAGTGATTGTTCTCGGTGCATGGTTTCACTACAATCAAGGTCAACTTCTCATGCTAAGAGATAGAATTCATCTAAATTTATTTTAATAGTTGTATCACTATTGGAACAATCTAATAGTTATCCAATATAACGGCCATTAGAGTTGAAGTTAAACTAATAGTTGTAAAATCAGTGGAGTTAATCTAATATCTACGCAATATAAGTTAAACTAATAATTGTATAATCATTGGAGTTATGTTAATAGTTGTCTATAATAGTTAATTTAAAAGTTAATATATTGGCAATTGCAATTCAAGTAAAAGTCATGATTGGAATTGAAGTTGTGGCTAATAGTTGTATCATCAATGTATTTAAGCTAATAATTGAATACTTGTATCGTGAATGTATTTAAGCTAATAATTGAATAGTTGTATCTAATAATGGGAGAGATGAAGCTTAAGTTTGCCTTTTCCAACTATCACGAATTGTAAAGTTTATCAGATGTTAACTAAGTTATTTTTAATTTTTTTGAAATTGTTAATTATGAGTTCGACTCTTACATGACTCACATTAGCTAGACTCCTAGAAGCCAAATGCATTTGGACTAAGCCTTAAGTGATTAGAGTTGAAGTTAAGCTAATAGTTGTAAAATCATTGGAGTTAGACTAATAGTGTATCCAATAGTTAAGATAATAGTTATCCAATATAATTGTGATTAGAGTTGAAGTTAAGCTAATAGTTCTAGAATCATTGGAGTTAAGCTAATAGTTTTATCTAATAATGGATGGAGTTAAGTTCATAGTTGTATCTAATAATCATTTAGTTGATAATTAATTTTAGTTTTTACAACTTACAACGACATCCATAGAATTAATCTAGAGAGTACACTTGTCTCACTCTCATCCGTAGATGAAAAAGCATAGATGGTAGTCCACTCCAAAATTCTATCATATATACACCTTCCACATAAATATAATATAGTCAATATTTTAAAAAATATATAAACTATTTATTAAAAATAAAAGATTTATTAAAAATTAACACAAGTTATTGCATGGAAAATACACATTCTACAACCCACTAGAGGCGGATGTGTAACTTCTTTAGTGCTCATCCTAGAGATGTCATGTGTCCTTTATA
>LPNX010906986.1:287527-302406 GCA_001517045.1 Pseudotsuga menziesii | reverse complement strand
TAATGGCATTTAATTGGTTTTCTCGTTTTCCAAGGATGACGTTACTCATATGACATCAGTCGTTGGAGGTGGCGCTTTTTGGTGTCTCGTTGGTTTAACACTTGTATGGAAACGGTGGGATCTGTATCTAATGTCCTGTCGACATTTAATTGCCTACAATTGTATTGTGGTGATTTAATCGCCTGGACATTTAATCGTTTAAACTATGATGTGGGGTGTTGACACATACTTATCCGCTAATTCGACTTGCATTGTGATATTTATTTGCCGTGACAGATATGTTGCTTCAGGTGACGAAAATTATGGCACGTATGCCACTGGGATGTCTGAAGTGTATTAAGAAGCATTTAGGAGAGGAGAAATGAGTTTTTGCGACCTATTTGCCTCTACATTGTTGTGTGGGAGACATGGGAGTGCCTGTGCTTGGTTCGGTGCAAGATGCCTTTAAAATTGACCATTCTGGTATGGTTGGGATTAATTCTGTATCTGATTGTTTGGATGGTGGAATACTAGGTGGGTGATACCTTTGTTCAGACTTGAATGAAAATTGCTCGCATGCATTGGGACCATCGACAGCTGGTTTGGTTGGTTCTGTTACGTCGAGGAATTTCATGTGTTTCAAGAAGGGCATTGGTGAGGATAAACGGGTTTTTGCGATATATTCACCAACGAAGGCTTTGGGCGATATGGATTTTCCATTGTTGGGACTGGTGAATAGGGACTGTAATCCTAGTTTACCTGAGACTGGGAATTATCTTGTCTCTGCTTGTTTGGATGGTGGAGTTTTGAGTGGCCGACACTATAATCAATATTCTAAGTCGATTGAAGTGATTGCGTCTGCTGAGACTCCCTTGGCAGCAAGTTCTGTTGATTTTGGGCCAGTAATTTTGAATAGTAAATCAGTCCCTATTGGATTACTCTCGTTGGATGTTGAAGTGGTTAATGTTGCTGGTTCTAATCCTTTGAATTCTGTGGAATTGAATACTCTTTCCAGATCCTGCATGAGAAATTTGGCTTCGGAGGATATTAATAGATGCACAGAGTCTGGGCATTGTTTTGTGTGTCCCGGGAATAGACCTTTGGCTGAGGTTGAGGCTCCTGCTATGAGTTTGGGTTTTCTTCCGGATACTATGGGTATCTTGAAATGTGATTTTAAGGGTTCTACTGACCATTATCAAAATGGTTCTGGCTTTCATGTTGATAAGGTTTTAAGGAATTGTTTACCGGATATTCTTATGGCATCGATGATGGATCAGGGGGTATGTGAAGGCATGATTGAAGACTTGGGATCTGTTCCTAAACCTGATGGGACTCCTGTTTATTTTAGGCCTTCGGATTTGGGTAATGAGCATGTGCATGTTTATGTATTTTCGGAATGTATGGGGACTAATACGCCTAAGAAGCGTCAGCACAAATCCATTAAGAAAATTGATCCAGTTTTAATGACGTTGGGTGGAGATGTGAATTTAAATGACATTGTTCTCACCAATGCTCGGACTTTGGTTGGGAGGTTTGGAAGGAATAATTTTAATGCTGATAGTCTGCACGGGTGGCCTGAGATGGTATGGAAAGATGTTATCGACGCTGTACTTGCGATTTATTTGCTTCCAAGGGGCTGGATAGCATTTAAATTCTCCTCTGTGGAAGATGTAGACCGGATTCTGGTTGGAGTTTGGAGATGGGATAAAGCTGGCCTTCTCATCAAGCAATGGATGCCTTTATTTGATCTGTGGAAGGAAATGTATGATCAAGTTCCTATTTGGGTCAAACTCCCAAACTTAGCATTCGAATTCTGGTCTTTTGAATTTTTTAGACTTGTTGGTAATACCTTGGGATCCCATTTGGAAACTGATTTCACTTATTTGCAAACTGGGGTTTGCTGTATGGGTCGGGTTCTTTTGTTGTTAGATTTTTGTAATAGGTTACCTGCTGAATTGGTTATTAAAAAGGGTAGTAGTGAATTCTGTCAGCCACTGGATTATCTGGGTGTTCCCTTTAGATGTTATAGATGCCATAGGTTTGGAAATTTGTTGAATGAATGTTCACTCCCCTTCAATAAATACTTTTCTTCTGGATCTCATAAAGTATGGAGGGTCAAAAATAGTGGGAAAAATTCTGTTGCTAAGAATGGATTGTCACTGGATGAGACAAATTTGGAATTGAATTATGTTAAGGAGGTTTTAATTCCTGTGATTGAACCTTTAGCAACCCTTAAATATTTAAGAATTTCTAATATGTCTGATGACCTAGGTATCAATCCTTGCTTTGGTAATCCCTATGTGGCCTTATCTCCTTCTGCTCCTTTTACGAAATTAGCTTTGAGGGATTTGGGGTTTGTATCTCCTTCTAAGGTTTCTCCTATTGTCAGCAAGGGTTATTTTCTTCGTTCTTGTTCGAAATTTGTCAATGAGGGTTTTCGTCCTATCAAGGATACTCTTGGGAATCTTAAATCTATTAGGGGCTTGACTGGAGATGTTTTAAAAGATTTACATTATGTGATGAATGGAGCTGGGGCGCTTAGAGCAATTGCCCCTAACAAGGTTCCCTTATGATCCTTTTGACTTTAAATTGTAGGGGTTTGGATAGTCAACCTAAGAAAATAGCGGTTAAAAGACTCATTGACGAACAGGAAGTTGATGTTATATTTTTGCAAGAAACGATGATTGAGGGGTGTGTTTTGGTTAAAGACTTGGAACTTTTGATTCATGGTTAGCAGTTTATTTCGGTGGATGCTAAGGGTAGATCTATGGGACTCCTTTTGGGTTGGAAGTCTCGAAAATTTCTTTTTCAGAATGCCTGGGCCATGACTTATGGACTGTGTGCTGTCTTACATTCATTTGAATTGCAGAAGGAAATATCCTTTGTCAATCTTTATGGGCCATAAATGGACAGGGAAGTATTCTGGAACAATTTGATTAGAATGGACTACTTCTTGTCTCCTTTTTTAGTTTTTGGTGGAGATCTTAATTTTTCGTTGGGACTTTCTGAAATATGGGGGGTTAAAGCTCGTCTGGATGTTTTAACCAATTTTTTTCATAATCTATTGGATAGCCTGGGGTTTGTCGATATCAATCCTTTGGTGTCTATTCCTACCTAGAGTAATCGAAGAGTTGGTTCTGAGAGTATATGTAGACAAAGAGCGGTGCCACTACTCTAAACCTATTTGCAAGGAGATGTGTCAAGCTTCCAACGCTTTGTATTGGTCTAGCAAAGTGCGGTGCTAGGTAATTCTATGAGCCGGAATTTTATTTTTGAATTTTGAATATAAGTTTGAGTTTCTGGGTTTGTTCCTGATAGTTACTATCATTGATTGAAATATGGAAAGGTTTATGGTTTTGATTTTATTTTATTTTCAATATTGATGATTGATTTTGGATTTTAATGCTTCTTCTTTTGTATTTGATATGAAAGTTATTACTTTGGAAGGAATTCACTTGATTTAGACATAAAAGAAAAATTTTCTTTCTTTTGATTTCTTCATAAATTGTAAAATATTTCTTATATGCTTTTTATTTTAAAAAATTGAGAAAAATCATAACTTTTTAGTATAGGAAGGACGTTTGATTAGTGTGAACCAAAAAAAAATTCTAAGTTAGTCTTTCTTTTAGTTAAAGAATTAAAAGTTTTGTGTGAAAAAGTAGTAGCATCTTTTCTTTTAAAGCGATGTCATTTTTCTTTTCAAATTGCATCAAAAAGATTTGTTTGCTTGGAATAGGAATGAAAGAAATAATTTGATATTATTTGGTTGGGATTTATTTGTACTTTTGAAAGGAAAAAAAATTGAACCTCTATCTTTATTTTAAGTAGGGGATACTTAAAAGTTAAAGTGAAAACTTGCATTTGCATACTTGGATGGTTTTATATTTCAATTTTTCACCTCATCCATCTACTTAAACATACAAGATAAAATAAAACACTAGTCTAAAATAAAATATTTTCCAAGGTTTGATAGATTAGATACGTGTTCCAACGTCTTTAAACGTAGGAGCGGTCATTTATTTCTTGCACTACATCCTGAGGATCATGTGGCTCTTCCACATACTTGTTGGTATATCAAATGACCTTTCACATACCCTTGAGGTAAATAGAAAGGTACTTCATGTACTCAATAGTATATAGGAAGGCCCCTTTTGAACGATTGTGCATTAGACATCACTACTAGGGAGCTGAGCTCCCATGCACCTTGTGTATATCAGAGACACTTTTAAAGACACTTTTTAAGGGTTGAGAAAACCATTTGCAGTCTTATCATTGCAATACACCGAGAACAACACTCGACGAGATTACTACGCATGTACCTTCTAGGCAGTCATGTATCTATGAAATGGTACAGTCTTAATCCTCCTTATCGAGTTTACTGTTGGACCCTGCGGTATATATAGAGTTTTGATGATATGACAATCCTGTAAGGATCCAGACCTTCAATCCATTCATGTCACAATTTTTTCTTGTTGATTTAGTTTGAGTAGTAATTGTTTTGTTTGATTACTTAGAGGTTTAGGTTTTAGATCAATTTGATTTTTCAAACTATCTGATTTCATTAAGAGTTTATTTATATAACTAAATATAATTGCATTCTATAATAAAATATGTGTACATTTACATTCCACATATATTGTACAAAATTTGTACTTATTATTTATTTAAATTTATTAGTCCTTGTCTCTTATTATTTCTTTCTGATATCTAAATTTTATAATGTTTTAAAATATTTTTTAATTAAAATGTTGTTTTTAAAATTAAAATTATCATTTAACTATTCTTAAATTAAAAATTAAAAAATTATCCTCACTTTTGATGTTCGGAGGTGATAGCTCAATGCACATGAAGAATGGAAAGCCATCATCAATTTTCATGAGGGGATTAATTGTGAAGTTAAGTCAGCTCCAGGAAAATCCATTTCCTTAGCATGAAGGTACCACCAACAATTTTCTTTGTATTAAGGTATGTCTGACAGTTCGAGAACCACGATGAATATTTTTGTGCCTACATCCAAATGAGTTTACCACCAAGGGAGGAGCATCCGAGACTCTCTAATTATCGCTAAACAATGTGTTCCAAATGCTATCCTCCCTCTAGAAACCTCTATTATCTCAGTTTGCGTGTTACCCATGAACTTAGTGCATGCATTCCAGGTGGGATGTAACTGGGCCTCCCATCATGTGCTTTGGTTAGGTCAAACACGTTCCATTATGTTATCATCGAGGTAGAGGAAAAATTGTTTTCGTTCATCCTATTTTTTGTTTTGTAAACAAATATTCAATTTAACAGATACTTAGTGAAGAAAGCATAGACACAAATTAAACTGGATCATACATATTTCAGTGGAGCTATTATATGCCTCAGACCTTGATTATCCCTAAGATTTTAAGGTTCTTTGCTCTACATGAATTTATGTTTAGCTGCATCTTTTTATGAATGCAATTTTTTAGTAATATTTTTTTTCATAAGGGTGTTTCTTCCAGCTATGTGAATTTGGATAAAGGTGTAGATAACTCTGCCAATATTGGGGTTTTCCTTCTACTTGTTTGTGTTTTAGGGATCAAATCCATTAATTCATGATTTGTTCTCTGGGAGGAGAGCCATATAAATATGTTCTTCAACTTCCCTGAAATCAAGTCTGAGTTGCTAACATACTATAGGGTTACTATTGTTAATATAAGTGAGTCGAGCCTTGGGCGGAGGAAAAGTTTGAAGATGAAAAACAAGGAATTGTTCAGTTAAATTGTATCTCCATTGATTTTCCTGACATGAAATCCAAATGCTCGAATCGAAGACATTGGAAGTGTGAATAAGTAGATTACTTCATTTGGTTCCTTTGTAACTTGAACAACTATGACATAGATGTTTTTTTTGGAAATCAATGTGCAAAAGTTTATATGAAAGTGTTTTCTTGGAAATTTTTGGGATTGAACATACAAAGTAAACTTAAAACATTTCTTTGTAGCATTCAAGATCATATAAATGGTATTTAAAGGCATTTATTCATATTTTTCCCTTCTCATGTAATTATTTATAATTCATTCTCCTTGCTTTGTTTTCGAGTAATACAGGTATACATTGCAGGCGCTATATACTTCAATTAGTATACAATTTTTCAAAATCTAGAGGAAAAGGGAGTTCCAATGAGATGGAAATTTTGATGATTCCTCACAAGAAAATGTGGGTATCAATGGTGCAGGTGGATGGATTCCCTTCCAAAAAAGGAAAAAATGACATTGAAATTGGGATTATGTTGAGCCACAAACAACATAGATAAATTATTAGCGTCCAACACCTTTCTTTACTTGGATCAGAATTTGGAGAGCATTGGCCATATTTTGAAAACAAACCGAATTATATGCTAGATTCCTTCCCAATCTAGTATTCCATTTATTTTCTTTTCTCTAATATTAATTAGAAAACCATCTATGCAATCATCTGTATTTATAGCAAGTGATACTATAAACTTTGTTCAGTTTTTTTTCCTTAAATTTCTTTTTTGTTTAGTTGGATGTTGTGAAATATCTTTGTGTTCGATGTAAATAGGGCCTACTACAATTCATGTATACAGTTGATTTATAAAGGAATGAGCTTGTTTGTAAATGTTATCCAATTTCTTCGTGTTAGATGTAAACCAATCTAGTATTGCATTTGTTTTATTTTCTCTAATATGAATTAAAAAACCATGTATGGAATCATCTGTATTTATAGTCAACGATGCTATAAACTTTGTGCAGTTTTTTCCCTTAAATTTCCTTTTAGTTCAGTTGGATGTTGTGAAATACCTTCATGTTTGAGGTAAATGGGTCCTGTTGCAATTCATGTATATAGTTGATTTATAAAGGAATGAACTTGTTTGTAAATTTTTGCCAATTGTTTACTTGTGTGTATACAAACAAAGCTTTGAGTGTGATTTAATGTTTGGAAACTTTGGATTCACTTAGGTAGGATGACCACTGTATAGCTATTAATAGTTATTCATATGATTTATTCTTTTTTTCAAACATTATATTTTACTAAAAGAAAGTCATAGGTATAAGTGGAAATGAATATGATTTTTTTATTAAGAAAATATACTAAACTTTATTATCTTAGAAATCAATATGAATTAGCCCCACATTTATGTATTCAATTTGTAAATATGATGCTAAAGAGAATTACATTTACATTTTTTCTTTTACCAAGAAAATAGATTAAATGTTTCTATCTCACCAACAAAAAGAATACACATTTTTACTATTTTTGTAAATGTGATGTTACAGAAATTCAAATAAGGATATATACACTTCGTTTTTTTTGTATTATTGTGTTGTGAGGCATGTTTCATGGAAAATGATATTCCATTTAATTTGAAGTATTAAAATAATTTAAAATTTCAATTTTAGAATTTGTAAATGAATGTGTAATTTTATATATATTTCTATATATATATCATTTTTTATTGGTTAAAGAATTTATGATGTGACATAAATATATTTGAGAGTGATTTTATTTTATTTGTTATTATTTTTTATTGAAATTTCTATGTGCTAACTTTGATCTATAAAAAAAAAATAAATTGTTATCAAATTATTTATTATTACCACCATTTTTTTTGACAAAAATGATTATGATTTATATATAGGTGGTTTAACCACAAAAGCAGAGCCATAATAACATATGTGTCCTTATGATAGTGGCAATAAGAGTTCAGATAGTGCCAATATTTATAGAGCTCAAACAGTGCCAATATTTATAGAGGTCAGACAATGCCAGACCTATACAGCTTAGATAGTGCCTATCCTATCCAGATTACTGAGATAAAAAGGGAGTTTTAAGACTTCTAGCAAAATGCTAATATCTGCAGACAGACACATGACATCCAAAACGATAATTAAAAGACTGAAATTCATTTGGTTCTCTCCATAGTGAGAAGATGAACCTGAGAAGTTCACTACTTCCATTTTTACCACTTTCAATTCCAGCTTCTCAAACGTAATTCTCAATTCTTCCAGCATCCCTGTCACAACATTTTTAGTGTGTGAAATCGATTGGGAAAAATATTTCCTCATGTAAGCCATGTCCCTGTCAACATTTTCCAGCCGTTGACCTCCCTTCAAGTCAATCTTGCTAAGGTACATGTTTAGCTTCTTGATTTTCTTCTTGATCTCCCGGATATCCGTCTCAACGAACAGGGCAGGAGGGGAAGAGCCGGTGGACTCAGAGGATGCTGAGGACACTTCCATGATGCAAGTAACAGTTTGAACACTCAAAAATTTCACAAATTCCTCTTTGCTGCAGAGTAAGCAGAGCATAAAACAATGTCCATTCCCCTTGTCCTACCTAATAACCTTGCCACTCAAGACACTCCAAAAAACCATGATTGCCTGAGAATCCTCACTTGATGTCGCTTGAGGTAGATGGGACATAATTCCTTCCGTGAGTTGGGAATGATCTTGCCCGACCATGCAAGAATTTAAAACAAACATCAAAGCCATGTCCTTACACATGCGTTGTGTCTTTTCCAAACAGTTTGCCACAAGGTGGAAGCATGCGTCACATGGGAGAGCTGACATATGACATATGTCACAAGGGAGTTAAGCCCTAGGGGCAAGGCCAAGGTCCTATGGGGGTTGGACGAAAGTGTTGGCCCCATTTCTCAATAGAATTTTGAAACCAAGGGTGGCGCCAATTTTAGCTGCTAGGTCTTCTTTACAATTGTGCTTCCTTAAGATGTGGAAGAACTCGAATTTGCGAAAAGAATTGACCAAGGCTTGAATTTTCCTAATTAGCTGATGGAGATGCATCCAAGACGGGACATTATTTTTAGTGAGGGCTTGAATTATTATTCGTGAGTCTCCCAACACTATAAGGTCATTAATTCCCCAGCTCATGGCAATCATAAGTCCCTCCCATAGGGCCAGTGCCTCTGCTATATTATTTGTTTCCCTTCCTATCCTCCAAGAGAAGTTGGTTTCCAGTTGACTATCTGGGGAGATGAAAACCACACCCCCACTGCCACCCCATGCTACCAACTTTATTATTATTATTACTTGCTCAACCAAATCCAAATCTCAATATAACTCAATCGAATCAACTGGTGTATACTAATGAAGTGGGTGATTGCAATTTAATTTAATTTACATGAGAGTAACTTCTATAAACATTTAATGTTATATTTTTTGATATATATCATTTCATTAAATGTTATATCTTGGATATATCATTTCATTAAATTTATTAAATGAATAATTGCTTGGTAAAATTATGTTTTTCTTTATTTTTCCATTTTTTTATTATTTTATTATATTTTATTATATATTATCAAATCTTTGTAATAGCTAAATAGTCAACATAATTTTTCATTTTTAGAAAAATCATTTTAATAAGCCAAAATTTTGAAGGGATTTAGTGACTATTGGTAAAAAAATTTGGAATAAATGAAAGTCAATGATAGGGATTAAGAATAGTGTGATTGTTATTATTCAAATCAAATATGAATAGTGAAAAGTCTTCCCTCTTTATAAAAAATGGATATTGATGGATAAAATGTGTTCTCATCATACACCTCATTTCATAAATTTCCTAAATGTCTAGATGTTGTCATGGGACCACATAAGAGACATATATATTTACCAATTTTTTTTTTTGGAAAGCTTGAAGTCAAAATAATGTTAATCGAAGAAAAAATATCAAACAAAAATATTTGAAAACTCCAATGCCTAATTTTTGGGAGACAAATAAGCACCAACTTTATCTTCTTTGAAGGTGAAAGTAGAAGAATGCTAGAAGTAAGATCTAAGTCAATACTATAAATTATTCAATCCTAATATTTATAAGCCTTGTACTTTGCTCCAAATTGAAATATGACTCTCCTTCTTGTCTCCAAATTTCAATGCTCATTATATAGGAGACAACTAAACATTATGTTTAACTTATAAAAATTGAACAATGTTAGAACCACCATTTGTATATCCATTCAATGTCAAATAATTTTTCATAAAAATAAATTTGTTTATACATATTTTATGACTATATAGATTAAAAAACGCAAATCTCAAAGCACAATTTATTGTAGAATATATAAACATTTACACATATTTTTAATATAATGTAATTATTGTCTTTGAGAGAATTTTTAAAATGACAGGTTTTAAGTTTATTTATAGACACTTATTAAACCTGTACTCGATTATTAACATATTTATTTAACTTTTTTTAATATTATATTCTATTATGAAAATAAACAAGAATCAGCTATGACATAGTAAGTCACCATCTACATCTTTTACTCCATCAAACCACTTTCACATTAAAAGAAATGTTATGTCAAAAAAATTCTTAAATTTAATATATTTTTAAAAATAATTGTTTTTTAACTACCTAAAATATTCAAAAATTGTAAAATGTGCACCCTTTCAAAAGTTGGTTTACAAAAGTGTGGAGTAAATTAATGGATGTCATATAGTAACATAAAACATAAAAAAATGGGAGCTACTAGGATGTTACCCCAATATAAATATGTTTACATGGTAAAGTTTCGCATAGATCGAATTAGCAAAAAAACCAAACTCCCAAATTTACATTGACACTATGAAGGCCAAGTGAAATAATTGATGCCATCTATTCACATGAAACCAATTCGATTTTCTAGAAATAGAATAAAGGTAGTTCATGATTTACTAAATTTATTTTGTATGCAAGGTCGGAGTGAACGGCATCGGTAAAATTAGATTTATCGGCTACCAGAATCAATAGGGTTCGACTAGCTACTGGGATCAAGCTCAACTCGGACTCCGGCTTTGCGGTTGTTTGATTTGCTACTCTTTCGAATAGATAGTTTGTGTTCTAAATTTTAATAGTTCAATAAACTAACTTTTGTGTTGGCAATCAAATTTTATTCAGTTCTAAAAATTAGAGCTTTTCAAGGTTATGTAGTATGGTTATCAATAATACGACAACTAATGTTATTGTCTTATTGAAAATATTAAAAAAAATTAATTTCTTGATGACAACTAATGTCATTGACTTATCTATAAATGTTTCCCATAGAGATAATTTTAAGAACACATTTGAAATTTATATGTATAATAAATGGACAAATATCCCTAATATATAGGAAAATTGATGGTTATTTTATCAATAATTTTATATGCATATATAATATTTTGGCTAATCTTTCAATCTATTATAGAATCTTGTAAAATATTGTTGAATCTTTCATTAAACTATAAGAGATTGTAAAATCTTGACGAATATTTCATTGAATTATTAAATATTGTAAAAGCTTGGTAATTCTTTTATCACATTATAAAATATTGTAATGTCTTTGTGAATCTTTTGTTAAAAAGACTCAGCTTTTGATTCTGCAAATTATTAAGGTAGTGCAACAAAAGAGCATATACCAAAGCTCGAATATCTCAACTCCTAGACCCTCAAATGAACAAATGCATGAATGAGGAGAGGGGGGGTTTATTTATACACTTCTCAAGCTATATTGTGTCACTCACAACTGGAAGTGTTAGTGAAACACAATTAGACTAACTAGATTCAAGGAAAGTGGGGACTCCAGTTTTTATCTCGTCCATTAATGGTCCAACAAACATGTGGGGACCCAAATCTTGACATACTGACAAACTAATAGAATTGAACACTTTACACTATGAAGTGATTATGGCACCCATCAACTATTATTACAATGTGGTGTATTATCGAGACCCACAACCTTAATATAGTATGAATTTTGAATTAGCTTATTTTCCAAATCTCTCATTTTTAAGCTACCTTTAAGAAAAAAATAACCTGCTTAAGTATTTATAGATACAAATGCCACTTTTTCCTTTCTTTTGTTGACAATCAAAATATGCATTATGCCATTCGATTTAGAATTTCTAGAGTTAGTTAGAAACTTGTAATGGTCATTAGAAATAAGAACATACACTAACAAGAATAGAAAACAAATTAATTCATCATCACACATATCATTAGAACTACTCTATTAAATACTATTTTTTTGGATAAACTAATGACGTGTTTGTATCCATGTCCTTGAAAATTTTGAAAGCATGCAAAATGTGGTAAAATTGTTTTAGCACCCTCATTGGATGCAAACGACTAGATTTGAAATAACATAATATTTACATCTCAGGTCAAACATGCACTGTACATATTATATACAATCATGATGGAAATGAAGTATCATGTTCCAACTAAATCATATATTTAGCATACATAACTAGATCCATTTCTGGACGATGATAGCAATTACACATCAAAGCAAATCACCCAAAAAAATTTACTTCTAAATGACCCTTACAAAAAACAAAATTATCGTAAAACAAGTACTGAACCTAATAAATTTAGGTCACAAATAAAATTCATGAACTTTGTAATATGAATAAAACAATATATTAGTCATGAACTTCTCAATATAAATAAATAAATCTACAAGTATGTTTTGGACAACTCTACAAGAAGATAGGAAAAATAACGACCATTCCATTGTAGCCCCGCCATTATAATCAGTGTGCATTCATCTATATTACAAAAATCCCAAACATTAATAATAATAGACATAAAATATGGACATATACACTCTTACTAATGCAAAAGATCCAATAATAATTGTAGAGAAAGATCCTGATAAAATCACAGTTTAAACAACTGGGTCAAATTCAGTTTGAATATATACAAATCATGTGGTGTCTCTCCATTAAGAGTAGTAGATCCACTAACAACATAAATATCACTCTATAGTTTAAACATGTTAAGGCAAAAAATAAATCATATATTTTGAGCTCTATAACACTTTCACAGAACTAATACTCCTAGGATAGAATAAAACCCTCATAACACCGAATGATCCCTAAGAATCAAGAGTGCAATAGAATTCAACATGCCTAAAAAAAATCCATGATAAAAAAACATGATAAAAAGTGAGTTTACAATATAATAATCTATTATAACTCTGGATAAAAGGCATAAAAAGCTTGATAAAAAGCATACAATGTTTTAATTATTGGATGAAAAGCATGATGTAGGTTTGTGTTCTCTAATAAACTGCATGTGCAACATGCCCCTTCAATACTTGAGCTTTCGACAATGGAGATGTTATGCAGAGATTAAAATGTCGAGAATACTAAGAATGAAAAGTGGAATTGCATCTACCAGAACCTTCACCCTGCAAGCGCAATTTGATGTGGGTGAACCATCAACCATTGTAGCCTTTAAATAGAAAAAAACAGCCCATAATTTTTCCTCCAATATTGGAAATCAATGGATGAAAGAAGATTTCACATGAAATTGACTAAAAATATAGGCAAATGCAACCATATGCCTAAATTACAAGGAAAATGGAGGGTGAAATAACCCTTGGAAGCCTCTATTACTAAAAAGTAGGAGCAAAAGAGTGATTTCACTAGATTTTCTCTAAAAGTTGGGGATGGAAGATAGAATGGAGGGAGATTTTGTTAAGGCGAAAATAGTTTTTTTTTTCATTTTCCTCATCAATAAACAAGAGTCTATTATTCATTTTGGATTTATTTGTTTTCTAATAAATATTTGGCGAATATATTTTAGTTGAAAAAACCATTAACATATAACAAAATAGCCCACTAAATTTTTGTAACCCCCTTAATATAGCTCATGAGCTATATATAGCCCCTAAAATTATCCATGGCCCCTCATTGATGACATTAAAAAAAAATTACTAATTATATTAACTTATAAAAAAGTTCAAATACTTTGATACAAAATATTAAGTTTAAATTTATGAGAAATTTCAATAACTTTAATACCAAATATTAAGTTTAAATTTTTTTTTAATTAAAAAATTTATGTAATTTATAAAAAATAAAAGTTTGATATAAAATTATTTATTTTTTTAATTTAAAAGTAGTATAATAAAATAATTTTTATATAGTTTTAAATAAATCAGTAAACATTTTAAAATTAATTTATATCTATTTGGAGAAAATAATTGATGATCATGAGCAACTATTTTCCCTTTTTTTTTTAATATCGCATAAATTAAGAACTGAGTGCATTGTATATACCATGTAAATTTTAAATAATATGAAATAATAAAATGAATAAAACACGGCGCAATGACGTTCGATTTGGATAAAGTCAAAAACATAAAATAATTGCAATGCTAGCACGGAAATGACGGGTGCAAAAGTATTTCAAGCACATCAAATTGTTCAATGTTCATGAATTTGTGGAAGAAAATATGAGAAATCATTGGCGATCACTAACCGTGCGGTAGAGTCTTAAGTGTTGCTTGGGTGGTGTATAAAGCAATTCTAATCCAATTATAACCGACATATAAACCATCTTACTTAGCTTTTAATGCTGCACTTAGTGATTGCCCTTATTCAAATGATTAAACGTTGTTGGATGCTGCAGTTAGCGATTGACCCTAGTGAAATGATTAAACGTTGCTTGGGTATTGTATACATAAACAATATGACGCCATCCCATTCCAACAATATAGGTGTTGGTTTAAGGGTCAACAATTTGGCCTTGTAGGTGTTTGTCTGAGTTTGGTATTCAATTTTGATGGTAATTGTTTTTGACTTTTTTTAATTAAGCTTTGTACTTTAGGTCTTTGTTCCATCTTTCATTGTTGATCTTTATATAAAAAGAAACCCATCTACCAAAATACACGGGTTTTCAACCACTATATCCACCATTTATCTAGGAAACCTTTTCACTAAACTGGATCATGGGTGATTCCATGAAGATGGGTAACACTTTTTGGCCAAATTTGGCGATGAAAACCTGATTTTTTACTCATGTGCTAGATAGAAGCCCTCAAAACGCATATATGCCATGTGAATTTTGACTTGCAGTAAAAAAACAAATTGTAGAATATTATGTTGGCTTCATAGTGATATTTTTTTTTAAATATTATGACG
>LPNX010906986.1:253792-284478 GCA_001517045.1 Pseudotsuga menziesii | reverse complement strand
AAGGTCACAACACTCATCACACTTTGCAAAGTATGTGTTCTCTGTAATTCCTTTATTTGTAAAATGAATTCTCCATATATTGCTTAAATTGGATAGTGACATTGTAAAGATCATAACACTCATCACACTTTGCAAAGTATGTGCTCTCTGTAATTCTATGATTTGTAAAATGCATTCTCTGTATATTACTTAAATTGGAATGTGACATTGGATGAGGCTTAAGATTGGTAAAGTCACCATTACACTTTTGAACATTTTTTTTCTATGTATAATATGCCAATAAAATTTTGATAGGAATCCTTGTTCCATCATTGATGCATTGAACACATTTGGCAAGAAGCTATATTTTAATTTCTTCATTTACTATCTTTCGAAGACTAACTATTAATGTTAAAATATTATGAATTGGTTTTTCTGACCCACAATTTCCATTTACTAAGGGGTGAATCTGCGGACCTGGGTAACACTTTTTGGAATTTTGCAAAAAATACAACCGCGGCCTCTTTTTATAATTTTTTCAACATAGGCACCTCGGTCGGGAGAGTTTTATGGAGAACAAGGAAAATTGAAAATATGAAACTAGTCAGCACGATTATAATTGAGCTTTATGTAACTCCAGTCTCCGAGCCGTCGTGTTAGTGGATTTCTATGCATGCCGTAGCTGTTTCCCAGGCTCCATGTCAATGACAGTGATTATTGTTACTTGTCCTTTCAACGCGATGTTTTAGCCGGCGAACCAAACGGCCGTGCCCGACAGCCTCGGGCACGGCCGTTTGGTTCGTCGGCTAAAACATCGCGTTGATAGGACAAGTAACAATAATCACTGTCATTGACATGGAGCCTACGAAACAGCTACGGCATGAATAGAAAGCCACTAACACGAAGGCTCGGAGACTGGAGTTACATAAAGCTCAATTATAATGAATATATTTTGCAGTCTTTGGTAATTTAGTGATTCCTCGACTAAATACAATTCAGTTATGTAATGATCATGTTCATTTATAAAAGGGGCCTCTATTTATAATTTTTTCGATACAGGCACCTCGGTCGAGGTACATACCTCGACCGAGGTGCATACCTTGACCGAGGTATTTATTAACCCTCGGTCGAGGTTTTAATACCTCGATCGAGGGTTAGTAAATACCTCGGTCGAGGGCTGAAAAGAACCTCGGTTGAAGGCTTGATAAAACCTCGGTCGAGATATTAAAACCTCATTCGAGGGCTTGTTAAACCCTCGACCGAGGTGCATTTTTTTCTTTTTGCCAAAATGCGCTTGCCAAAAAGTGTTACCCAGGTCCGCGGATTCACCCTCATCAACATGCTAAAATTTCCCTTAAACATAACTTGACCCCAACATTTCAACACTCTACAATTGACTCATGTGCACTTCCCCTTCAATCGAAGATTCAACTTATTCAATCCAACATGAAGCTGGCATATGGGTGCCGTACCTCTTAGAGTGGTTAATTCGACAACTTGATGCAACAATCTCTCTACCTATGAGAGAGTATCACATCCTATGATCACATTTTCCTTTGTGCTACAACATGTTTTCCTGCTTAATAGGGGTTACTGCTAACTTGGGGGACACAACCTGGTTATAACTAGGAACTACAGATTGGACCAACCACTGGGATAAACATGCCTTTAATAGGCCTTACAACAATTTCCCATTTACATTTAATTAAGGTAAAATAGAAATAATTTTCAGTTGTGTTCATTACAAATATTTTCATCATAACCATGACCATTTTTTAGTCTTCTTGCAACTAGAGTGTTTGTTTGTCATGGATCTAAAGCGTTGTTTGTTATATTGTGCATACTTCCAACACAACCTATGACATTGGTTTGGAAAACTAAATTGACACAACAATATCATGCTTGACATTTTAAGTGGACATGCTCCTTGTCACATTTAATTTACAGATGCAAACATTGAGACATGCAGTGTTAGGTACCATCGAACATGCACTCCACATTTTTGTCTCTTACAATGACCTATTTAACCATTCTCACTTTTATCACACATTTATCCTTAGTCCAATATATTCCCTTCTTTAATAACCTCTAACTTAGATCACCAAAAATAGATTTCATTTTAAGTAAAACCTATATATCCAACGAACCACACGCATTGAACAAACAATTGTACATATGCCAATAACATTACTTAATAGTGGGTCTATATAATCATTAAGACCAAACAAATTCCCAAATAAAATACAAATACCCGAATATTGTGTAGTGCAACTATCATCGTAACATTTGGTTTCTCATACATCACACTTTGCCACAGAAGGAGGTATATGTTGATTTTATCTAGAGACTACAAGTTGAGCCTTTATATGCATGGGATGCTATCCATTCTCTTTTATATCCAAATCCATTTCCATCGCGGGTTCAATAATGTATTTTCGGTCACCAAATCGAATCTCCTGGTCCCTCACACATTCCATCTTTTTTCGGAAATGCCCATGAGGAAGATGAATCGCTTTCACCTTGGTGCGTTTATCCTCATCGCAGATGAAGAAGGGTTGCAAACATTATGGTTCCTCCACCTTCTCACCATTGTTACACCCTCAACAATGACAGATTGAAATTGCACTTCTTAGTGAAATTTGAATCATCTTCCAACATCAATGCATAGCTCCACTCTATTAAATTAATGTTTACGACTTTCAAGATTTGGACCTCTAGGAAATGCTTAATTCGTACATAAGATATGATATAAATGATAATATATTTCCTAATCCGTCGAACCAGAATCAGATTGAGCAATAGTAGATCAATACAACAACATTTCATCATAGAAATGATCAACAAAACAATTATTGAGCTCTCTAAGAAACAATAAGCATCCTTTCACAACAGATTGAGAGTTCTTACATAGTAAATAATAAAATTTTTTATCCATCCTCCAGTCACAAACCTCATAGAACGATAACATCATAACATTCACATTGGAAAAATATACTTGCAGTATAGTATTTTATGTAGACATTAGCATATGCACTATATGCACTAACATTACAAACCACATGAAATCAAACACAACACATTAATCCACTCTATTATCTACAAAGAACTTTTACAAGATCTTCATTATCCTGGGCCTGCTATGAGGGAGTTATGCCCAAACTTGCTCTTGTAATACCCTCATTTCAACCCTTAGAATGCATTGGCCTAATATGTAAATATTGTGTATATGCGGTGTATGAATTCCTAGCATGGAGCTGAAGGTGAAGGCCCTGCTAGTGAATAATTGATGTTTAAAAGGAAGGTATTTTATGTTACGATTAATTAATCCTACCTTTCCCCACTTAGTATAATTTTCCATTTTTCTAGCTTAGGAGGTCTACATCACTTCTCTAGTGCATGTGGGACACACCTAGGGGCAACCTACAACTTATTGTGCCTCTTTGCATGAGTTTACAAGTCCGAGTGACCAATCCTTATAATTTAAGAACCCACTATGAGTGCCACGAGCAGTATCCTTTAGTTGACCCTGGTAGGTATTCAATTATGTTAAGTTATGCTTGGATTACCATCATTTAGTTCACTCTTAGTCATCCTAGCGTGATTTTGCATGATTTAAGGGAGTGTGGGTGCCCTTGTCCATCTACCCTCTTCGGTTAACTAATTGTAGACTCAATCAGTGATCTCGAGAAGCATTGGTGAGCTCTATTGGTGATTTTTTCCACCTGAGCTAGCATCAAAGATATTTTGAGTTGGTGAATGCTAATACTATCCAAGGAATTCGAATTCTCCCTACTGTATGACTATTGTATTACAGAGACATTAATGACAATCAGTGTAATGATATTCTGACCATTTTTTCCTAATGTGTGTGTAATTTCTGCCATGAATCTATTGATCAGTTTACATTGAATTATGCATTCTTATGAAACCTTCTTTTCAGATTGCTTTCATTCAGGTCTGAGAACCATGCTTCACCAAAATTAACATGGTATCAAATCAGGTATTCAAGCCAGCAACAAACCTTAGAAACTTCCATTGATGCACCAAAAGAAAGTAGGTTCCACATAAATCTTGGAATTATTGCCTTGCTCTTTCTGGATTCTGTCTAGAGAATTCTATCCAGTTGTGATGCACCTAGAGAAAGTGCACATGTCAAAGTGGATTGTATTTGATCTAGTGTGGTAGCGAACTGAAGTGTTTTGCAGTGTTTTTGTAGGTACATTAAAATATTTCTTTAAGAATTTGTTGTTTTAGAAGCTATGAAATGAAGAATTCAACATCTCTGATTCCCATAATCCTTACACCCTTCAATTACCTTGATTGGAGGGAAGATATGCAAATTGTCTTGGGCAACAAGGGTCTATATAGGGTCACCATGGGCAAATAAGTTGAACCGCAGTAGTATGTTGAAACATTCAAGTATATGAATAGGCTTGATTAATCTTTTGGATTCATTTGCATCCACATCTTGTGGGAGATTGTTCCATATTGATGTACTCAAGACTCCGAAAGAAGTATGGGATAAACTCGAATCTTTGTTTGGAAAATAGGATGAGTTGAGGATCCATATCTTGGAGAATGAGTTGGTAACACTACAACCTAGTAACTTCGAAACAATACAACAATTCTTCACTAAATTCAAATCCCTTTTCATGCAATGCAATTTGTGTGGGATTGAGAAGGATGAGAAACTGGTGCTCTCCATTCTAAGAAAAATAGGCTTAGAATTCTTAGTGTTTGTGTCTACTTTCCACTCTTGGAGACTGACAACTCCAAATTGGTGAATGCCATCCCTTGATGCCTTCATAGAGTCACTAATATAGGAACAAGATAAGCTGATTCAGATGGGAGTTCTCAAATCCTCCAAGAATCATGCTCTCCTAGCTAGATAGACTAAGAATGCACAAGGAAATAGGAAGCAAAGAGGGAAAGAGAAGAAGAACACTGATATGAAGCCAAAGGATAAGAAAATTCCTTCGAATGGATCCTCTAGTTTGAAGAAATATAAGCACAAGAAGTTTGACAAAGCCATGTTGTCTTACTAGAAGAGAGGATTTCATCAAGAGAACTAGTGTATCAAGAAGACCATTGACCAAATGTCTAAGCTCCCTGAAAAAAATGACATTTCCCTTCCTGAAGGTGAAAAGAATTATAATGTTGGTAACAAGACATAAGAACATGAGAGGTGCCATTCTTTGAAAGTAGGCTTCACTTAGTCAAAGTCCTATCTCATTGATTCTAGAGATTCCAACCACATGGTTCCCTCTAAAGAGCGATTCACCTCTCTGGATGTCTCTAGAGGACCAAGCATCCATATAATAGATAATTCATAAATCCCAGCTATCGGGAAAGGCTCCATTAAAATTGAGCATGGAGATTTGTTGAATGTGCTCTATGTTCCCTCCCTAGCATAAAAATAATTATCTGTATACCAGATGACACATACTAGCTCTCCCAAGAGAGTCACATTTGATCCTAACACAATGGAGATTTTAGAAGTCTCTACTAGACATATAATAATGAAAGGAGTTTCTAATCATGCCTTCAAGGAATATGAGTTTGCTCAACTTATTCCTAATTCATATCCTAGTTCCTTATTGAATCATGCCAATAACATAAGAAACTTGTGGCATGGAATATTTGGCCACCTAAACTTCAAGTATCTCCAACATCTACATAGTGAAAATATGGCTGAGGGATCGCCTCTCATCAATTCCTTTGAAGGATTATGCACTTGTTTCTCGGTAGGGAAGCATACAAAGAAAAGGTATGAGGTTGAGAAGGAAAGAAGAGCTTCCTACACATTAGATATAATTCATAGTGATGTCTCCAAGCCAATGCCTACAACATCTATAAATGGACCCAAATATTTTCTAACCTTCATTGATGATTGTTCAAGGTAGTTGTGGGTATAATTTCTGAAGTAGAAGTCTAAGGTATTTGAGACCTTCAAAAAATTCAAATCCTTGGGTGAGAACATTCTCGAAAAGAAGATCAAAGCACTTAGATATGATAATGGTGGTGAGTATGTCAAAAGATGATTTCAGCATCGTTGTGCATCAACATACATTCAAATGCAACACTCAGTCCCATACACACTACACTAGAATGGTGTATGAGAGGAAGACCAAATCCTTAAAAGAGATGGCTGCAATCCTTCTAGAAGGAAGAAGTCTTCCTCCATATCTGTGGGCTCAAGCAGTCAATCATGCTTCATATATCCAAAACAGGGTACCCCACAAGTTGGTGATTGGGGTCGCTCCTTTCGAAGATTTGTCGGGACGTAAGCCCAATTTCTCACATATGAGATTTTTTGGCTCCAAGCATGGGCCATAATTTCCACTGACAAGATAAAATTCTTCCAATCACATAGTAGCGAATACATACTACTGGGATATGTAGATGATGTTAAGGAATACAACTTGATGGACCTTGCATCCAAAAAGTGCTTCATAGAGCATTGTCTGCAATTTGAATAATATTAGGTGAATGATCCACACTTAGCCAAAGAAGAAGAAGGTATAATTTCTCATTCATTTCCATTTGCAGATGATGATGTATTGTCTAATGTTTCATATTCAGAAGATGAGGAACAATATAATCATGATCTTGATATTGATATTGAACCTCAAGACGACCAAGATCCATATCCAACACCTACTCCCAATCAGAGGCCTAAATGGGCCCAAAATCTCATTGAAGCAGCTGGTAATAGTGCTAGGGATCCAAATGATAGAAGAAGAAATAGGTTCCCGGTATTAGGATGAAGATGTTGCACTCTCCCATTCAGATCCACTTCTCATAGAGAGGTGTTTCATGATGACAGGATCATATCCTTAGTGATTCAAATAGTTTTTCTATGATCCATGATGGCAGGAAACTATGGATGATGAATTTGATTCACTACAAGACAATAAAACCTGGGATATTGTCACTTTGCCTCCTGGGAGGAACTTAGTTCAATGAAAATCGATCTACAAGACTAAGATAGCATATGATGGAACCACAACCAAGTACAAGGCTTGGTTGGTGTAAAAGGGTTACTCACAAGTCCATGGGCTTGACTAGGACAAGACATTCACTCATGTAGCAAGAATGGACTCCATAAGGATAGTTTTATTCATTGCAGCTTCAAAGAGGTGGGAGGTACATCACATGGATGTGAAGAGTTCCTTCCTCTATGGTGATCTAGAAGAGGAGATCTATATGAGACAACCTGAGCGATATATTGAAGATTCATCCTTAGTTTACAAATTGAGGAAATCTACCTATTGGCTCAAGCAAGCCATGAGGGCAAGGTGTGCCAAGATGGATTCCTTCCTTATGTCACAAAAAATTGAGAGATGCATATCTAACTGTAATGTATACATGTAGCAGAAAGGTGAATTCCTCTTGTTTATTGTTCTATAGGTGGATTAATTTCTCATTACTAGTATCTCTAGTGCTGGATTGATAGGCATCAACTCAGCTTTTAGTGAATCTCTCTCCATGACTGATCTAGGATTCTTAACGAAATTCATTGGTATCAAAGTAAATCAAAAGGCTTTAGGAATCATGATTACATAGTATAGATACATTGGAGACTTACTTAAAATATTTCACATGACAGATTGGAAAGAAGCACCTTTCCCCTTCCTATCTGGCATCAGGTTGGAAGATGGTGGTTCTGTTGATGTATATGTAACTTCGGAATGTATTCACTTGTATTTCTTATGTATTGTAACCTGATGTTTATTATGGGATGTATTTGTAATGTACTTGAGTCATGTCATGCCCCGATGTTCCTATCAGGAGGTTCTATAATGTAAACAAGTCATGTCAAGTTATTGTGGGTAACCCTCCTATTGATCAAGGGTTAAAGTCCCCGCAGTTCCGAGGCACTAGAGTTATTAGACTCACCTAGTGAAGTCGGCCCTAGTAGGGTTTAGTCATGTCAGGAATTAGTATAAATAGAGAGCTAGCCTCTCTATTCAACACACACTCACTCACACTCAGTTGTAGCACATAGATGAGGAAGAAGAAGACACCCAGGCAAGGAAGAAAGAGGTTATTACTGTCGGGAGATCATCTTACTGTTTCGGGGTTTTACTTTTGGTGCTGATTCTATCTCTGAGGAAGTTGTGGGGTTTTCTCCATTTATGGTTTCCCTGAGGAAAAACACTGTGTTCATTGTCTCTTGTGTTTGATTGTTGTACTTGTTATTCTCTCAGTTAAAGATCCTAACATAATGCTAGCTTGAATGATAAAATCTAACATGGTATCAAAGATAACTTGAGAAGAAGACACTATGTAGCTGCGGGAACTAGGGCTTCCTACTTTGTGGATCTCTCTCCACATATTTTCAGCAAAATAAGGTTGGAATAACTCTCCTCCTTAGGGCGCATATTTCTATTGAAGCAGAATCCAATTCTGAGGTTTTTCAATTTTGGACCCGACACTACTACTGGAAATTAGGGCTTTCCACAGAAGTGGAATTTTTCAGTGAGCCCAGGCCTGGATTGATCTCCTCCTCAAAATCAAAGTTAGGGATCAAATCAAAGCATTTGGTTGGATAGAACTTTGGAAAAGCAAAACCCTAATCTGCTCCTGAACCAGCACTGCAGAATTTCAGCTCCGAATCCAAATTCGACATCTTGAACTAATAAGATCTAAATATTTTGTATTTCCATTTGAGGTTCTCATTTAAGGTGTCTCATCATACCAAGCTTGATGAAAATCTTGACGGAGTTGATAAATTTCGAGCCTGAAATTATAGGATCTCCCTGGTCCTGGAAGAAAATGAGTTGGACTCCTATATCAATGAGGAGGTTCCAGTTCCAGAGGGAGATGAGGATAAGGCCTTACACAAGAAGAAGTTGGTTATGGAAAAGAGGATCATTGCTGATTCAATCAAGGTTCACCTCATACCACAGGTGTCCTCCCTAAAGACACCTAAAGCTATGTTTGATTCCCTAACCAAATTTTTTGAAGGAAAGAACATAAGCCGGAAGATGACTCTAAGAAACCAAATGAAGAATGTAAAGATCCAGAATGCTGAGACCATCCAGTATTACTTTACAAGGGTCGATCAGATTAAGGGAAAACTGGAAGTAGTAGATGAAGAAATAGAGAATGCACAGGTTGTGATGACCACCTTGAATGGTCTCCCTAGATCATGGGACTCCTTTATTCAAGGAATCTGTGCTAGAAAGAAGTTAGTTAAGTTTAGTAGACTATGGGAAGAATGATCTCAATAAGAAGCTCGCATAGTATTTCGAGAAGAAAAGATGGGAATTGAAGATCAAGATCTCACTGTACACTCCAAGAAAACCAAAAGAAGTTCTCATCACTCCAGAGGTAAGCATTTTTCTAAAACTAACTCTAGAAAAGACTTGTCTAGAAGTAGATGTTATACATGTGATGAAGTAGGACACTTTGCAAAAGATTGTCATAAAAGACAAAATAAGAAAAAGGGAAACAAAAGAAGACATCATGCTCATGCTGTAAAGGATGATGAACCATCCAAGAAGAGAACCAGATATGAAAGTGAAGACTCTTCAAGTGATGAAGAATATGTTTTAATTTCTGCTCTCATGGGAAACATCACACACGAAAGCAATGATTGGCTTATAGACAGTGGGGATTCCAAACATATGACAAGATTCAAAGAGTCCTTTGTGAAACTTTCAGAACATGAATCACCTCACAAGGTGAAGCTTGGAGATGACTACCAATATCCAATAAAAGGTAGCGAAGAATCCTCCTATTAAGGTAGCGAGTCATCATGTGGCCAAAGGGAAAGACTATTAATGTTGCAGTAGTAATTGGGGAACAAGAAGGAGGTCTATACAAACTGAAGGGCCATTTAGAACAAGCCTTGGTCCATGACACAATAGAGCCAAATGAACTTTGGCATAGAAGGCTTACACATGTGCATTGCAGAGCACTATCAATTGCAAGAAAAGATGTTGAAGGTCTTTCAAAAATTCAAGCAAAACATGATGGGGTCTGCAAAGGATGTGCGAAAGGAAAGAATACAAAGAAGACATTTCCAAGTAGCGAAAGCAAAGCAAAAGGAATCTTGGAAATCATCCACTCCGATGTATGTGGTCCAATGTCATCAAGTTCTCTAAGTGGGTATGTATACTATGTTTCTTTTATTGATGAATTTTCTAGAAAGACATGGATTTACTTCATGAAGAACAAAGATGAAGTATTCAACAAGTTCAAGGAATTCAAAGCCTTGATCGAGAATCACACGGAAAAGAAGATCAAGACCTTTCAATCAAATAATGGCGGAGAATTCACATAAAATGAATTCAAAGAGTTATGCAAAGACTCAGGGATTAAGAGGGAGTTGTCCACTCCTTATAATCCACAAAAAAATGGGATTGTAGAAAGGAAGAATAGAACTATGATGGAAGCTGCAAGAGCTATGCTTCATGATCAATATCTTCCTATGCATCTTTGGGCAGAAGCTACCAGAATAGTGGTGTATGTATAGAACCGTACTCCACACAGAGTACTCAAGAACAAGAATCCTGAAGAAGTCTTCTCTAACAAGAAACCAGAAGTCAGCCATCTCAAAATATTTGGCTGTCCTGTGTACATACACATTCTAAAAGAGAAGAGGACTAAATTAGATCCTTCAGGAAAGAAGGGTATATTTGTAGGATACTCTGAAAGCTCGAAGGCTTACATAATATACTTCCCAGGATTCAAGAAGATTGACATCAGCAGGGATGTGACATTTGATGAAGACATAGCTTAAAAAAAATCCAGAAAGAAATCCACTGAAGAGTCTGAAGAAGCAGAAGCACCCAGAATTCATGATACAACCATGAATGAAGAAACTCAAGAAGAAGATCGAGAATTTGAAGAACCACAAAGACCTGTAGATCCACTTCTAGATAAGAATCCTCATAAGAGGAAAACTACTTGGGTACGAGAAGCTATCCAAGGTGTGGAAAGATATGGGGCTCCAGAAGAGAATCACAAAGAAAGAAAGAGGACCAGATCCTGCTCTGGGTATGTAGCATTACTATGTGATTTCATTGATAAAGAACCTTCCAATTATGAAGAAGCGGTAGAATGAAAAGAATGGAAGGATGCTATGATCGAAGAGTATTAATCGATCATGAAGAATGATGTTTGGGATGTTGTCCCAAGACCAAAAGGGATGTTAGTTGTAACTTCCAAATGGATCTACAAAATCAAGCATGCTGCAGACGATAGCATAGAGAAATATAAAGCAAGATTTGTTGCTCGTGGTTTCTCCCAGAAAGAAGGAATAGATTATGAAGAAAATTTTGCACCTGTAGCCAGATACACCTCCATTAGATCAGTACTTTCTCTAGCTGTAGTGATGAAATGGAAGATACACAAAATGGATGTCAAGACTGCTTTCTTGAATGGTGTAGTAGAAGAGGAAGTGTATGTGGAACAGGCACTCGGTTTTGAGACACATGACAGGGAGTCTCATCTATGTAGATTGAAGAAAGCCCTGTATGGTTTGAAATAGGCACCCAGGACATGGTATGACAGAATTGGAAACTTTCTATCTATTTTGGGCTTTACCAAGAGTAAAGCAGATTCCAACCTTTACTACAAGGTTGAAGATGGCAACCCAGTGATGCTCCTACTATATGTAGATGATCTGTTTGTAACAGGTATGGATGGGTTGATTGCTGATACGAAGAGAAAGCTTGCTGCTGAGTTTGAAATGAAGCACTTGGGTATGATGCATTATTTTCTAGGTATGGAGGTGTGGCAGAGTGCAGATGGGATTTCCCTAGGACAAGGGAAATATACGGTAGAGATCCTGAAGAGATTCAGGATGATGGATTGCAAGACCATGGCCACATCTATGGCATCGAACTTGAAGCTATTGAGTGATGCTTCATCAGAAACAGTTGATGCCATGATGTGTCATCAGATGATTAGGTCCTTGATGTATCTGATGAACACGAGACAAGATATTTTATTTCCTGTGAACACCTTGCGCCAGTTCTTGACAGATTCAAGACATGTTAACTTGATTGCTGCAAAGCATATTCTGAGGTACCTGAAGGGTACAATTGATTATGGGCTCAAGTATGATACGAATGAAAAGATTAAACTGGAGGGTTATGTTGATTCATAATGGGAAGGAAGTTCCATCGTTAGGAACAGCACTTCAAGATGTTGTTTCAGTATGGGATCAAGTGTGATCTCTTGGTTTAGCAAGAAGCAATCCTGTGTGGAACTGAGTACAGCTGAAGCAGAGTATGTCGTAGATTGTTCAGCTAGTTGTGAGGCAGCATGGCTCTAGAAGATACTATTTGATTTATTTGATCTCCATATCGATGCTACTTGTATACATTGTGACAACCAGAGTTGTGTGAAGTTGTCGGAGAACCTTGTGTTCCATGATAAGTCGAAGCATATCGAGATCAAGTATCACTATATCAAGGATATGGTGTATATGGGAGCAGTGAAGCTCTAGTATGTTGTGATAGATGAATAGATAGCTGATGTGTTGACAAAGCCACTAGCCAGAGTCAAGTTTGAGTACTTCAGGGAGAATCTTAGTGTTCTCCAGATCGTGGTCCCTTCCAAGGGGAAGTGAAAATTCCGTAAGCCATTCTGATGAGTAGGTCAGATGTAAGGGTTGAACCATTCTATCATGGTGAGAGGATTGGTTCCTCCCATGTGAGATATGAGTGCTAATACATTCTGATATGACTGTAGGATTGGTTCCTACATGATCAGATATAAGGGCTACTGTCGCTTCTTGGAATGGAGCTGCCTGGTGAGTTACCAAGAATACTTGGTCTAGGACTGAGGGCCTTTCTAAGGCGATTGTAAAATTTAGTGTTACATGATTAGATGTGAGTGCATAGCCATTTTGATGTGATTGAGGGATGTGTTCCCACTTGATCAGATATAAGGGTTGTTTCCATTCTGTCATGGTGAGAGGATTGCTTCCTTCCATGTCAGATGTGAGTGCCGACTATTCTGATGTGACTATAGGATTAGTCCTACATGATCAAATGTAAGGGATACCACCTTTTCGATGAGTAGGTTAGATGTGAGTGTCAGCCATTCTGATGTGACTGTAGGATTAGTTCCTACATGATCAGATGTAATGGCTACCACCTTTTTGACAAGTAGGTTAGATGTGAGTGCCGACCATTCTGATGTGACTGTAGATTAGTTCCTACATGATCAGATGTAAGGGCTACCACCTTTCTGACAAGTATGTCAGATGTGAGTGCCGACTATTCCGATGAGTAGGTCAGATGTAAGGGCTACTACCATTCTCTGAATGGAGGCACCTGGTTAGTTACCAGGAACCCTCAGTATAGGACTGAGTGCCTTTTTGATGAGTCAAGGTTAGATGTAATTGCTGTGTCTTTTTGACGAGTCAAGGTCAGATGTGAGTGCTGGCCATTATGACTTAGGGTTAGATATAAGGGCTACCAAATACCTACAAGGAGGTAGGCCTACAACCAGCATGAATAATGGATGGCTCTGTAGAACTTCCTGTGATGAGAAGAATCATGAGATAGCACACATGATGATGACCTAGTGATGATCTAGATCAAGCTATGATTCAGATCCAGTTATGATGTCTCCGAGATGATCCAGATCAAGTGATGATCTAGATCTAGTAGTGATGATCCAGATCTAGTGATGATGACCCAATGATGATCCAGATCGAGTGATGATCCAGTTCCAGTGATGATGATACATATTTAGTGATGATCCAGATCCAGATGAAGATGACTTGAAGAAGGAGATGACTTGAAGATGAAGATGACGAGAACTTGACAATGACGCAGATGATATAGAGAAGAAGACTTGTGCTGGAAAATTGTGTCGATAGAATACCTTCCTATTTAAGAGGGAGTGTTGATGTATATGTAACTTCGGAATGTATTCACTTGTATTTCTTATGTATTGTAACCCAATGTTTATTATGTATTTGTAATGTACTTGAGTCATGTCATGCCCCGATGCTCCTATCGGGAGGTTCTATAATGTAATCAAGTCATGTCAAGTTATTGTGGGTAACCCTCCTATTGATCAAGGGTTAAAGTCCTTGCATTTCCGGGGCACTAGGGTTATTAGACTCACCTAGTGAATTCATCCCTAGTAGGGTTTAGTCATGTCGGGAACTAGTATAAATAGAGAGCTAGCCTCTCTATTTAACACACACTCACTCACACTCAGTTGTAGCGCATAGTTAAGGAAGAAGAAGACATCGGGGCAAGGAAGAAAGAGGTTACTGCTGTTGGGAGATCATCTTACTGTTTTGGGGTTTTACTTTTGGTGCTGATTCTATCTCTGAGGAAGTTGTGGGGTTTTCTCCATTTATGGTTTCCCCAAGGAAAAACACTATGTTCATTGTCTCTTTTGTTTGATTGATGTACTTGTTATTCTCTCAGTTAAAGATCCTAACATAACGCTAGCTTGAATGATAAAATCTAACAGGTTCCACACTAATGGTTGACAGTACACTCTACATAATCCTTTTGTACCTCACCCATTCAAGGAAAAAATTGTAATATGTTGTGAGTGTTGCTTCCAGATACATGCACGAGCCCCATGAGTTGCACTAGAAAGCATTAAAGTGAATCTTGCATTATGTGTAAGGTATTATATAGTTTGGCATCCATTATTCAACTGATGCACAAATCAATGATTGGATACACTAATTCAAATTTTATTCATTTCTGAGATGATAATCTAAACCAATTCACAATGGTAGTATCATTGAAAGAACAACAATTATAGTCACACAAGAGAACAAAAATATTTATTTTGGGAAACCCTTGTGGGGGAGAAAAGCTAGCAAAACTTCCTCAGTATATAACTCAAACAAAATAGTGTAAAACCCCAAGACAACTTATTCTCTCTCCTTTTGGTGCACTTCTTATTTTTCTTGTAGCAGGCTAGCTTGAGTGAAAGTGAGTACAAATGAAGGAGGCGCATCCCTATTTATATTTTTCTCTTGACTTGACCTAAGCCCTAATTGAGCCAACTTATCTAATTGATAGGGATGACTTGACTAGTATAACACCAAAATAATATTTATTATAATGACTCAAGTGCACTATTGACTCGACTTATATCTAGAGGTTTACATTGATACTTTCAATTACTCTTACATGACCCATTACATAAGTGACAACTCTCGAAGGAAGAATACAATTAGTACAACTAGAATATCTTCAAAAGTTACAATATTTTAACACTCCCTCTTAACTAGGAATTTTTGGAACAACATCATGATTGGTGAGTCTCTATTTAACATACCAACAACAACCACTACCACCATTGTACATATGATTGGTGAGTCTCTATATATCATAGGAATTTTTGGAACAACATCATGCATCTTCATCATCAATCTCAATATGAGAATACTAGATTATCTTGTGCAACTTCTTCTACAATATAATCAGGTGGATATTGAATCATCTTTTGCATTATAGCTATCTTTATATTGAGTCTCTCTTTTTCCATATCAATATGTGTATGCTGAGTCTTATTCTACAATATCAGTATGTGGGTACATAGTCTTCTTCTCCAATATGAGTACGTGTATATTGAATCTTCTTCTACAATATCAGTGTGTGGATACTGAATCTTCTTTTGTCACATCAGTATGCGGATACTGAATCTTCTTTGTAATGTTATAAGATATTAAGTACATATCATAACACTAACTTTCTAAAAATTTAATGTAAAATTCTGATATAAACTTGTGCATTCAGTTAGTCAAATTTTGATTAGCCATCTAGCAAAGGTGTACAAAAATACATAAATTTCATATCACAAAGATATCACACCTGAGAATGGAATTTAACATATCCTAATATAGCTTCACTTAACATATTACACCATTCAAATTCATTCTCATGGCCATTACTCATCTATCATTGCTTTAAACTCATTAAAAAACCTCATTTAAGGACAAATTAGAACCTCTTCATGGAGAACTTGATATGTAAGCTGATTGGACATAATTATTACAATATTATAGAGATATTAAACATATTTTATGGCTTTTTTCTCATCAAGAATGATTTGGAGGATTGATCACTCCAAATTCAGGCTCAAAACAATGGGCATGAGGCCCAAATTTGACATCAAAATGGATGGGAATGTAGGTGAATCTCTCACTTCAGTGGAGATCAACTTCACTAAAGAGAATGGGTACCATGGATGTCTAATATGAATCTTTGGTGTTGTATATTATCTCTCCAACACCTGCAATGAAATCAAAAGGGAGGAAGAAGAGAAGGGATGGAAGGAAATGGGGAACATCTCCCAAAGGTCTGAGGTACATCACTTAGTAGAAGTTATGCTTCACATAAACATAAATCAATCATTAAACAAACTGATTAAAGGAGCTCAAGTTTGCTTTAAATATATCACAGGTCACATATGTGCCCTCCTTAAGTAATTGGCACATAGGGACCACGTGAGTTGTTTCCATGTCCATGTCATTCATGTAACTTAGAAACTGTGCCATCCTTAGGCCAATATTTGTTTCTTTTGTCTATGACAACTTTTTCTTCCTTTCCTTCTTTTGTGATGATCCTCCAAAAAGGAAAATGTGCCCTCCTTAGTCAATTGTGACCTTCTTTTCTTATGATATATTTTCTTTTTCTTTTGGGACTTTCCTTCTTCCTCTGACTGCTTTCTTTATTCAGTCTCTTGTCACTTTCTATATATCCTCCTTGGCAAGTTGTATTTTCCATTGTGCCCTCATGACACGAAAAGGTTAATTCCACATATTTAATTGCATAATAATATTTAGTGACAATTAATATACCAAGTACATTCCTCCTAAGTAACATTTAAATAAAATCTCCTACGTTAATTATTTAATGTGTCTTTTAGGCCCCTTGGTTCTAGGAAAGGTCAACACTTATGTTGATCAAAATGTGGGGATATGAAATTCCTTCCCTCCCAATTATTCTTTTCCTTAAGCAGAAGCACCATAGAGTGCTGCAAATTTTTCCACCATATTTCTACTGCACCACTCTGATCGTAGTCATTTTTTTGATGACCACTTCCTTTAGCAAAATTTCCAACCTAGTTGAGGTAATTGAGTATAATTCCTAGATCCCAATGCCTCCTCTGTAAGGAACCAAATGTTGCTTCCCACTTTTGAAATATGTCATTCCCAAGAATGATAGGATCCCATGGTTTTTATCTACCTCATTCGACCCATCAGTAAAAACAACAAAATTTTATCATTGTAGAGGATGAAAATGAGGTTGTGAAAATCATACCACCATATTGGGAGATCATCTATCCCCATGCGAAACTAAACATTTTTTAGACTCTCCCACTAGACATGGAATTCCTCATCTTCTATCTTTGTTCTGGTGCAAAAACTCAACATTCTGCTACTTGTTCTACCAAACTGACTCAATTGGAACTTCCATACATAGCTATGCATGATGAAGACATCAAATAGATGCCTCTGATATTTATTTTCTCCACAGAAAGGAAAAGGTGAATTTTTCATACCACATGGCTGAACCATTACTTCATCAATGGAATATGTGGGAGCCTCCTACTCCTCAAGTGGCACCAATAGGAAAAATACACTCTCCCAATTTTCATCCCTTTGTGTGATGGCTGAGATAGAAGTGTGGACTGAAAAATTGTGAACTGACTCCCTGCAAAATGTGTCTACCAAAGGTGTATATGCATCAAACCCATCATGTGCTAGTCCAACGCAAGGGATTTTTTCTAACTCTTCACTGAAAAGAGAACTCCTTCCATGAGAAAAATCAGCCTTTCTCGGGCAGTGTCCATGTGCTTGGAACTCATCATCTGCATCCCAAAATTCCTCAAGCACAAAAAAAATCATAATGCACCTCATGTGCATGTGTATGGAAGGTCTCCAATGGCTGAAAATTAAATATTTGTGGCTTCCCATATGTCAGGACAATGTCAGTCACAACAAAACATTATTGCAGAAATTAAGCTTTTTATCTCCCACGGTCTTCGCCTATATTATGTATCTTCCTATCCAATCCATGTGTGGATGAATGGTATCGATTGGCAGCAATATGTTCCTTTGTTTTTGTTGAGAAGATAATGGTGCATTCCTCAAATCTTCTTGAAGATATATGGGAGCCTCATGCTCCTCATGTGGCACCAACAAGGACAATTCCTTCTCCAAATTTTCATCCCCATTCGATGTGGCTGAAATAGGAGTGTGAGTAGAATTGTAAATCATCTCTCTGCAATACTTATCCACCCATATTTGGATGCATATTATTCATCACTAGATGATCCAACCAATGTGGGATCATATGACTCTTCCATGGAGAGAGACTCTCTCCAGAAAAAAGATCTTGTTTTATGTGGAAAAGGTCAAGTGCTTGGTTCCCATGAAACTTTTCTACACCATCCTCAAGAACAGGAAAAACCAAATGCATCTCATGATCCACCATCTCATGAGATTCCTCCATATGATCAAGAATGCAATCATCCTTGTAAATATGGTTGAATGGTGTGTAGGAGTGTAGGTAAGATATTTGCAACTTCTCATGAATTTGCTCTATCTCGATCTTGGAATCTTGGAGTGCACATTGAGTGTTCTTCAAGGAATATTAGGTGGTCAAACATTATTGTGTGAGCTTTCAAATATCTTCTCCATCCTTCAAGGATGCTCCATGCCATACATCAACAAGATCAAACAAATTATCTCTATCAGAAATAAATTGTAAGAAGTCACCTTGTATTGTAGACAATGCCTTCTGAATCTCCTCCTTGTCTTGAAGAGAATACTGATCTTCCAATGAAGTTGATATCCAACACTGGTGTGATACTGAAGCATGTGTGTCATGGAGAAGGTGTAATGTCTCTTGAATCTTCTTTTCACCCATCTTCAAGGGCTAGGAAAATGAGTGGAGTTATTGAGGAAAGCCATTCCCTTCTTCTATACTGCAATTATCTTGCAGTGACTTTCACTTCTCTTCATGAATATTTGATTCGTATTTCCCACTTGCATGCATATATGGTTCATAGATATCCTCAATGATGATAGTGGGATTTGGATTTTCACTGATGTCAACCCTCTCCTATGATGTGGCTGAAATTCATCATGCTGCAAGAGAGTACAAAAATATGAACAATGTGCATCCCTTTGCATCATATTTTTCTCCTTCAAATTTCCTAGTTCACACCCAGTTGGTAAGGGCTTGTATTCCACTTCATTAGGAAGTTCAAATGATGATTTCAGATCTGATATTTGTTATTCTTTTGGATATCATCCAAAACATACCTTATCATCATGAACAACATCACCCTCCTGTGTACTAATTTTTTGTTCCCCAACATAGAAACTAGGAGTGAATTCCTTTCCCCTAACCATTGTGTTTCATTCCACAGTCCTCATATGCAACTGAGCTATTTCCCTTCTCCCATGGACCAGATGGTTGTAAGTAACCATGGATTCTTAAAAAATCTGAGACCTTATCACCCACATCCTTCATGTTACCATATTCCCAAAGTGATACTAAGGTGGCCTGTTCCTCCACCAAATTTTCTGGTTCACACCCAAGCAACGTGGCCTTGTCTTCTTTTTTATTTTGTGGCTCAATATGTGAGAGTAAATATGATTTGTAATCCTCTTTTGGATATGATGCAAAATATTTACTCCACCCCTACATGAGCCATCATCCTTACTAGTGATATGTAGATCACCCCTAAAGAATTTGGAAGTGCATTCACCTTCCTCTTCTTCCTCCATGTAGTCATCTTGCAGTAGCTTGCAATCCACCTCAGTAATTTATTCCTCCACTTAATTTCTCTTATCCTTCAAGGAAATTGAGGATTCTTCCTATTGATGGACACTGGAAGTTCTGTTTGAAAAAAATCCAAACATTCTCCAACTTCTTGGACAAGCAGATGTATATGATGAATCTTCCCTTTTTCCTCTTCTTTTGGATCTAGGTGGAAACCTACTAGTCTCCACTTCCTTCCACACTTCATAAACCATATATGCAATCCTTCTCAAGTTTTTCCTAGAGTTTGGATCTCTGAACAACTTCTGTGTCTCAAGAGTGCAACACTCTCAAAAATAAAGGCCCTCCAATATTTATTCTTTCAATTCATAGTATTCCATGGAATACTAGAAAGGTTCCTTAGAGTTCCTTCAATTGAACATTTGGCCACTGATGCTAGTCGATTTCTTCCCAAGGAATTCTACATAATTTGAGAGCCATAAATAATCCATATCATTCCTACTACATCTACCTGAGGTACTACATGAGGGTTGTTCATAGCCTTCTTCCTCAAACTGCTCAAGGTCTTGTTCTTCTTCATACCTTCTACAATATTCTCCATACTTCTCATCTAAGTCTTCCTTAGTCATTGGTAGGAGTGTCATGACTGCAACTTGACTTAATGGTTTGCAAAGTTAGTCAATAGAGAGCCTTCTTTCCACAGGATGATCCCGGGAAATTTATTTGATACCACTGTAATGTTACTAGATCTGATGTACACATTAGAACACTAACTTTCTGCAAATTTAATGTAAATTTATGATATAAACTTGTGCATTCGATTAGTCAAATTTTAACTAGGAAAATAGGGGTATTTTGGCTAGTAAATTTATGAATAGGGAACTGGGAAGAGGGGAAAACCCAAGGAAAATTTCAGGAAATATAAATCATCTTCCCTAATACATTTATATTGGGACCATTTAGGATGCAAAGTCAACTATGTTTAAGCTTACTCCCATGCTTCTAGGTCACCCAACCATGAAACTAAGAAGATTCTTTAAAATACTTTCAACCAGATGCTTGGGGAAATAAAAAGAGATGTTATCATACATTTAAAAGTTAGCCAATGATGTTTCATAAAGATCATAACAGTTCAAGAAGGACTTTCGTCTGTTTGGGAGAAGTTGAGAAATTTTGGCCCAAGGAGACCCTGCATAGTGGAGACTGCCCAAACAGTGTACATAATCAACAAAATATCAGTATTATGTTTTTGATTGATGGTGGGGTCATTCCAAAAAGAACACAAACTTACATAATAAAAAATGGATTCACCAAACTCTCTGAATTAAGAAAACTGTGAAAGTAGTAAATTTTGACTAGCCATCTAGCATATGTGTACAAAAATAAATAAATTTCATATCACAAAGATATCAGTTCTGAGAATGGAATTTAACATAACCTAATATATATTCACTTAACATATTACACCATTCAAATTTATGATCATGGCCATTACTCATTTATCATTGCTTTAAACAGATCAAACACCCTCATTTAAGGACAAATTAGAGATTCTTCATGGAAGAACTTGATATGTAAGCTGATTGGAAAGAATTATTACATTATTATAGAGATATAAAATATATTTTATGGGATCTTTCTCATCAAGAATGAATTGGAGGATCGATCACTCCAATTTCAGGCTCAAAAAAATGGGTAGGAGGCCTAAATTTGACATCAAAATAGATGGGAGCATAGGTGAAGCTTTGACTTCATTAGAGCTCGAATTCAATGAAGAGAATGGATTCCATGCATATATAATATGAATATTTGGTGTTGTACATTATATCTCCAACACCTGCAATAAAATAGAAAGGGAGGAAGAAGAGAGGGGATGGAAGGAATTGGGGCACATCTCCCAAAGGTCTGAGGTACATCACTCAGTAGAAGCGATGCTTCACATAAACACAAATAAATAATTAACCAAACTAAGTAAAGGATATGAATTTTTCTTTAAATAGTTCCCTAGGTGACTTGTTGAGCAGGTAGGTGACCTGTGAGAGCAGGTTATCCACATAAAAACCCTAACCCTAGCCACATATGTGCCCTCCTTGAGTAATTGGAAAGTAAGAACCATGTGAGTTGTTTCCCTATCCATGTCATTCATATAACTTGGAAACTACTCCCTCCTTAGGCCTAGAGTTGTTGCTTTTGTCTATGACAGCTTTTTCTGCCTTTCCTGCTTTTGTGTTGAGCCTCCAAAAAGTAAATTGCGCCCTCCTTAGTCCATTGTTTCCTACTTTTCCCGATGACATATTTTTTGTCTTTCCTTCTTTCGAGATTGATCTTACAAAAGGAAAATGTACCCTCCTTAGTCAATTGTTTCCTACTTTTCTTATGACAACTTTCCTTTTTCTTTTGGCACTTTCGTTCTTCCTTTGATTTCTCGCTTTTGTCAGTTTCTTGTCACTTTCTAAATCTCCTCCTTTGCAAGTTGGCTTTCCCATTGTGCCCTCCTGACATGGAAAGATTAATTACACATATTTAATTGCATAATAACATTTAATGACAATTAATATACCAAGTTCATGCCTCCTAATTAACATTTAAATAAAATCTCCTAGGTTAATTATGTAATGCATCTTTTGACCCCATTGGTGCTAGGTAGGGTCAAAACTTCTGGTGATAAAGATGTGGGGATATGAAATTCATATACAAAATCATCATGTGGATATTGAGTCATCTTTTGTCATATCAATATTTGAATACTGAATCATCTTATGCCATATCAGTATGTGGATATTGTATATTTTTTCTGTCACATCAGTATGTGGATATTGAATCTTCTTTTGTTACATTAGTATATGGATATTGAATCATCTTCTATCGTATTAGTATGTGAATACTAGATAATATTTTTCCATATCAATGAGTAAATACTGAAGTATTTACCTTCAACATCAGTATGTAAAGAATAAAGTAACGACAGCAACATCATTAGCATGTTAGTGCTAAAACCTCATCATCAACAAATAATTGTTAGATCATTATTTGTACAATAAGTAAAGGACTAAAACCACCTCATCAATCATAAATATGAAAGTATTGAACCTGCCACATTAACATCAGCATGGAAATATTGAAACTACCTCATCATCATTAGTGCGAGAATACAGAATCTAGGACATCAATCATCAGTATGAAAATACTAATTCTACCTCATAAACATCAGTATGAGAATACTAAATCTACCTTATCAATATCAGTATGATAATACTGAATCTACCACATCAATCATCATTACGAAGATATTGAAACTACTTCCTCAACATTAGTACAAGAATATTGAATTTACCTCATCAATATCAGTATGAGAATACTAAACCTACCCCATCAACATGAATATGAAATTACTGAATATTCCTCGTCAACATTAGTGTGAAAACACTAAACATACCTCATGAACATTAGTATGAGAATACTGAACCCGCCTCATCAGTACAGGAATACTGAAACCACCTCTTTCCCTTTCGCCTTCTAGAGCAGCATCATGGCAGGTTCTTTGGTATATTCACCTAGACACTTTTTCTGACTTACTAACCCTTTAGGGCCAACAATCCTATATGAGAAATGAATCTTCCTGAGGATCAAACATGGATTTTCTGGATTTCTAACCCTTTCGGGACAAAAAATACTATCTAGACATACTAATCGCCCTAGGATCATGCTGCTATGTATTCAGCTTCTATCATGTTGAGTGCAATACTAGACTCCTTTCTATTTAACCATGAGATCATGCCTAATCCCAAACTAAAAAAACATCTTGAAGTGCTATTTCTATATTTGTCACTTCCTGGACAATATCAATCTGTAAATCCATGTAATATGATCTCGTCATCCGATGCATATTTGTGACAATAATCTAAAGCCCCTTTAGGTACCTCACCACATGTTTTTCTCATACTAAGTGAATATGTATGGGATTCACCATATACTGACTTAAACTATTTACAAAAAAACATATATCAGACCTTATATTTGTTAAGTTTGTTAGTGAACCAATAATATGTATGTATAAGGTATCATCCACTATCTCTGAAGACTCATCATTCAAGAACTTCAAATTTCCTGTCATCGAAGTAGTCATAGCCTTACAAACGATCATCCCAAATCTCTTTAGGATCTATATTGCGTATTTTCCTTAGTTTATAAAAATCTCGTTTGGATACTACCATACTTCAAGACCTAGAAAGTAGTGCATCGTTCCAAAGTCTTTCATCTCAAATTCTACAGCAGCCTTCTTCTTGCATTCATTGATGGGATTTTCTTCACCTATAAAAAATAGATCATCTACATATATTAGTACTATCATAATCCCATCATCCTCAACTTTATAGTGGAGGTTGGAAAATTATTTACTCTTTGTAAAGACCAAACTCATTAGGAAACCATGAATCCTTCCATACCATGCTTTGGGGGATTTCTTCAGCCCATACAATTCCTTTTTAAGTCTGCATACATGAGTTTTCTAATTACCTGTCTCAAAACCTTGTGGTTATTCAATGTATACTTCTTATTCTATTACTCAATTTAGGAAAGTTGTATTTACATCCATGTGATGTAAATTCCACTTCATATGGGATTCCAAGGCAAGGACAGTTCTAATTGAGTGTACCTTGATATTGGTGCAAATGTATCCGCATAGTTGATTCCTTCTTTCTGAGAGAACCCATGAGCTACACATATTTCCTTTTACTTCTCTATACTATTGTTTGTTGAATGCATTGTTTTGTAGATCCATTTTGAGGATACTACTAACTTGTTATTTAGTCTTGGTACTCCTTCGAATACATCATTCTTCTTAATGGACTGGTATTCCTAGACCATGGCATCTACCCATCCCTTCTGCTTGATTGCTTCCTCAAATAATGTGGGTTCTTTGTCAATGATATTGCACATCAAAGACACATAAATGGGGTATGGATTTACCTTATTTGTTTCTCTGATGGTTCCTTTCGGGACACCATGTATTTTTTTGTCTTCAATTACTTCCAGTTCCCAAGCAAGCATTATTTTGCATGATATCATCTCACTAGGAAATTCTTCAAGTCTCTAAGGTTCTGTCATGACTTGTTTGTTAGGTATCTATTCTTCCTCCTCATTTCTGACTTTGTTAGAAACTTATGCATCTCTAGGAGTTGCATGTTCCTCTTCTTTTTCCTTGTCTTCCCTTGGTGTTTTGAAAGTTCTATCTTCATAAAAAATAACATCTCCACTTATCTCAATTTGATGGTATCCTAGGATATAGATTCGGTAAGCTTTTGATTGCTCACTATATCCTACAAACAATCACTTCTTTCTTGAAGGATCCAACTTTGATGTTTTCTCTTTGGGAATGTGTATGTATACTATAAAACTAAATATTTTTAAATGAATTACTTCACTATTTTATTCGATAAACACCTCCTCTGGAGTCTTATTCCCAGGGGCACTGTGAGAGATTATATTATGCACATATAATGCTATTATATATGTTTATTCTCATAGGTACATAATTAGATATTTATCATGGATCATGGATTTTACATATTCCATGATAGATCTATTATTCCTTTATACCACACCATTTTGTTCTGAATTATAGGGAATGGTGAGCTCCCTCTTAATCCCATTGCAGTACTCGTTGAATTTAACTGATTTGAATTCTCCTCCATTATCTAATCTTAAGGTATTTATCCTCTTTTTAAAGACGTTTTCTACAATATCCTTAAACTCCTTGAAATTATCAAACACTTCATCCTTCTTCTTCAAGAAATAGATCCAAGTTTCGTGGGAGTAGTTGTCTGTGAAGGAATCATAGTTAACATACCCTCTTAATGAAGTATTCTGTATTGGTCCACATACATTTGAGTGAAGAATGTATAGAATACATTTTGATTTATTGTTACTACTTGGATAAGGGTTCTTGGTATTATTTCCTTGTGCACATCCTTTGCACACTCCTTCATGGTTTATTTGAATTTCTGGAAAATATGTCACCACCTTTCTCACAATTGGTAATGATTTGTACTATACATGTTCAAGTCTTATATGCCATAACTCACATGGGATTATGGTTCTAGTCATCAAAGGTGAGTCTAAATGTCCCTTTAATCTATAGAGTCCTCCTTTTTCAACTCCAATCACTACTACATCATCTATAGTATTTCCTTTTTTCCACATAAGAACTTCACCATCCACAAAAGAAATTCTAAAACCTTTTTTATCTAATGCTGAGATAGAAAGGAGATTCTTCTTTAGAACTAGGACATATAAGAAATCCTTCATCTTCATGGAATTTCTTGAGTCCATATTATAAGAGCATTTTCCTATCTATTGGATGGGATATTGGTAATCATATACAAGCATTACTTTGTGTCAAGAATCCTTCTGTTCAAAACAAGAGAGAGAATCCTTGTAACATGTCATGTTCCTGTAGGCACCACTATCTACTAGACAAGTATCAATATGAGGTGAGATTGAACCTGTGAGTATTTAGATTAAAACATAATATTCACATCAATTTTCATCTTCTTTAGTTCTTTCTTGTTCTTCTTGATCATTGTCTTTAGCTTCATGGGCCTGGAATATTTTTTTCTTCTTCTCATGTTTTTTTCCATCATGGGACAATTTATGGAGATGTGTCCCATCTTGTGATAAGTGAAGCATTCATAAAATGAGAAGTATTTCTTAAACTTCTTATTATTCTTAAACCCTTGCACTTTCCTAGGAGGATGATCATAACTCTTCTTCTTATTCTTCCCTATGGTATGGACTTCCAGGGATTGATATTCACTTTCATTTAGTTTCTCTTCTATGACTATTATTCTTTCTTCTTCTTGAACACATTCCTTCCATAAATTTTGGAAATTGGTCAATGTTCTTCTGGAGAATATTCATTGAATAAAAGATTCCCAATATCTTAGAAGACCATTCAAGGTGGTCATTACAACTTTTGCATCTTATATCATGTCACCAATAGATTCTAGTTGCTCCTTGATCTGAGATACTCTTGTGAAGTATGAGTGCATGGTTTCTGACTTCTAAGCCTTTATACCTTTGATTTGATTTCTCAAAGTCATCTTCCTATTGATATTTATTCCTTCAAATAGGTTGGATAGGGCATCAAACATTTCCTTTGGTGTTCTCCTTAAATATACTTGAGAGATCAAGTTATATTTGATGGAGTCAGCTATGATTCTTTTATCCTTTATCATGTCCTTATTTTTCTTGGCCTTAGCTTCATCTCCTTTTGGTTCTGAAACTTCCTCCTTTATGAATCCTTCTAGTTCATTCTCTTCTAGGATGAGCATGATTTGGTACTTCCATTCTACGAAGTTCTCAACACCCTCAATATTCTCATCCAACTTGGTATTGTTTGTCATCATTAACATAATGATAACCTCAAATGGAAATAGAAGAAATAATACTTATTTGGAGAATACTTCTCTTGGATGACCTCCTTTAGGATGAGATAGGGTTTGATGGAAAAACCCTAATTTTCCAGTTGGAATCACTTGTAGAGATGAGTGGCAGAAAATATGTGCCTCCCCAAGGCAAGATAGACTCTATCTTTCATTTTCTGAAATTGACGATGGAACCTCAAGAAAATTGAAGCCCTGGTTCTTCCTGGCAACAATGTCGGGCCCAAAAATGAAACTTCTCGGAATTTAGTTCTATTTTCATAGAAAGATGTACCCTCCTTTCTTTGAGTGAACCCTCTTTTCTTGTTGATCTGTTGAGGTCATTTTTAGGAAAAATAAACCCTAGATGTATAATGTCCCCTTTTAGGGTGGCTCCGATACTACCTTAAATTTTCTTAATTACTCAAATGATATTCTAAAACAATTTACAATGGTAAGATCATTGAAAGAGAAAAAAGTACACCCATGCAAGAGAACAAAAATATTTATCCTTGGAAACCCTCACGAGGGGGAAAACCCATTAAAAATTCCTCAGTATAGAACTCAAACAAAACAGTGTAAAACTCCAAGACAACTTCTTCTCTCTCCTTTTGGTGCACTTCTTATTCTCCTAGTAGGAAAATAGCTTGAGTGAAAGGGAGTACAGATAAAGGAGGAACCTCCCTATATATATTTGACTCTTGAATTGACCTAAACCCTTACTAGGATGACTTGTCTAATTGACAGGGTCGACTTGACTAGTAGGACACTAAAATAATATTTAATATAATGACTCAAGGGTACTGTTGAACTGACTTACATCTATAGGTTTACATTGATTCTTTCAATGACTCTTACATGACCAATTACATCGGTGACAAGTCCTGAAGGAGGAATAAAATTAGTACAACTATAATATCTTCTGAAGTTACAATATTTTAACAGGAATCTGGACCAATCTGTTGGTCAAGCACGAAGCAAGCAACTATTTTTCTCTCTTCAATTGAAGCAGAGTATAGGGGGGCTATGATTGCGGGTATTCAGGTAGTTTGGTTGCATGGAATTCTAACCAAGTTTGAAATTCACACTTCTCAATGAGTAGATATCCATTGTGACAATAAGAGTATCATCAATATTGTTAAATTTTTATATGCTTAGCTAAAAACATCAGTATTTCATTTCATTTCCATAACAAAAGCATATAAACAGGATCACTGAAAGAAATAGTATCATAAGAACAACACAGATTTATCCTGGGAAAACCTTAAAGGGAAAAACCCAGCAAAAGCTTCCTCAATATAGATGCCCCAAAAAGGTAAAAAGGTAAAACCGACAAGGAGATCAAAAACCTAATCCTCCTCCTTCTCTAGCTACTTCTCTCCTCCACAAGTGCGCTACTCAAGTGAGTGTGTGTGTCTCAAATGAGGAGCACTACACCTCTATTTATATTCATCCGTTCACTTAAGTTAAATCATCTGTCATGTAGGCTCGAGTTACACATGTAGGCTCAAGTAACCACACTGGGGTGCTAATGAACCACCTTTACAATTAGAGGGGACTGCCTCATGACTCTTATTAGTTCTTCCAATTAGGAGCATCGGGGTACAAAGTAATACAAGTGGTTCTCCTGGTAGGACCATCAGGAACCACAAAGAAATACATATAGAATATTCTTCAAAGTTACAATATTTCAACACTCCCCCTTAACAAGAATGGTATTCTATTGTTGGTAATAACTCCCGATTCAATATTCTATTCACGACTAAAACATTAATTTATAGATTACAATGAGGCGGTTGAGAACCAGCCTTTTCACCTTCCCGGGAAACTATTCAAATTCCTATTTAATTATTTATTTACAATAATCCTGACGGATTATATTCTAACAATCCCCCTCTTAATCCGAAGGGGTGTTCGTAAGTCCGAGCATGTTTCTGAATCTTTCAAACTTTTCTCGTCCAAGCGCTTTGGTGAAGATATCTGCAACTTGATCATTTGTGGAACAATGTCAAAGATGGACTGTCTTGGCCTCTACATGATGTCGAATCAAATGATACTTTGTGTTGATGTGTTTGGTTCGATCATGGAATCTAGGATTCTTTGCCAGCTTGATTGCAGAAGTATTGTCGACCAACAATGGAGTGGAGTTCTCTTGTTTTTCTCGCAAATCTTCAAGTATCTTCCTGAGCCATACTATTTCTTTCGTTGCTTCAGCTGCAGCCACATATTCTGCTTCTGTTGTTGAATCTGCTAGAACCGACTGTTTGTGAGATCTCCATGAAACAGCTATTGATCCAAGACTCATAGTGTATCCAGAAGTTGATACTCCTGTCTCCTTATCGCCATCAAAGTCTAAGTCTGAGTACCCAATAAGTTTGAAGTCATCCACTTTAGAATACTTGAGTCCAACGTCTTGAGTCCCCTTCAAGTATCTTAGAACCCTCTTTGCAGCTGACCAGTGTCCTTCGTAAGGTTTATGCATGAACCTTGAAAGTATGCCAACAACATAAGAAATATCTGGTCTAGTTGTTGTAAGGTAGATAAGACTTCCAACAAGTTGTCTATACTTGGTCGCATCTTCAAATTCTTTTCCTTCGCTTGATGTGAGCTTCATTTTCTGTTCCATTGGAGTAGATATAGGATTTCAATCTGTCATGCAAAATTTGTTTAGTAGTTCTCCAACATATTTTTTCTGAGATAGGAATATGTACTTAGGATGTTGAGTGACTTCAATTCCTAAGTAATAGTGGAGATGTCCCATATCTGTCATTTCAAAGATCTTTTTCAAATCTTTCTTTATGGATGATATATAGCTCTCATTGTTCCCTGTCATCAAAATATCATCTACATACACCACAAGATACACAACAGATCTTCCAACTTTCTCTATAAACAGTGTTGCATCATCAAGATCAAAATTTTTGAAATTTAGCTTCAAAAGATGCTCGGTTAGCTTTTCATACCATGCGCGAGGCGCTTGTTTTAGGCCATACAAGAATTTGACAAGCTTGCATACCTTTTGTTCTTTTCCTTTCACAACAAAGCCTTCTGGATGAGACATGAAGACATTCTCTTTCAAGTCTCCATTCAAGAAAGCAGTCTTCACATCCATTTGATGAACTTTCCACCCTTTCTGAGCAGCCAAAGAGAGTAAGGTACGGATGGTAGCCCATTTTGCTGTAGGAGAAAATGTTTCTTCATAGTCAATTCCTTCTTTCTGTGCATAGCCTTTTGCTACAAGCCTCGCTTTGTGCTTGTCAAGTGAGCCATCTGATTTGTATTTGTTCTTGTACACCCACTTGCAGCCAATTGGTTTGGTTCCAACTGGAGGGTCAACCAGCTTCCAAGTTCCATTCTTTATGAGTGCATCATACTCATTTTGCATAGCTTCTTTCCACTCAGCTCGAGTAGAAGCTTCTCCAAACGAAGTTGGTTCAAGGTTAGCAGATAAATTAAATTCACAATCAAATGATACATCCATGTCAACACCTGAATTATCTGCTTCTCCTCCATGTCTTTTCGAACTTCTCATTCCTGTCTTTCCAAT
>LPNX010906986.1:165354-253248 GCA_001517045.1 Pseudotsuga menziesii | reverse complement strand
TGATGTGCAATTCCATGTTGGTGAAGATAAGCTTCAAAAGCATTTGAAGTATATTCTTTTCCATTATCAGTACGAAGTGTACCAATTTTTGATTGTGCTCGTTTTTCAATCAATGCATGAAAGTTTTTGAATGTTTGAAATGCTTCTGACTTTGTCTTTAAATAGTAAATCCATCACATTCGTGAGTAGTCATCAACAAATGTCATAAAGTACTTGTTCCCATTTGCTGAAAGAGTTGGCATTGGGCCACATAAATCAGAATGCACTAGTTCTAATTTACTACTTGCTCTGAAATTAGACTCATGGAATGGCAGCTTACTATGTTTCCCTAATATACATGCATCACATTTTTCCTTCTCTTTAGGAATGGTGGGCAAGCCAAATACACCATTCTTTTTCAACAAGCGAAGACTGTTATAATTTAGATGACCAAACCTTGCATGCCACAATGAGCTAGATGACATATTACCTTCTCCATGCTGAGAAAGGTAGGCATAGTTCTGAAATATTGCGGATGAACCCTTGAGCTTCAGCAGCTTCCCATCTTCATATCCAGTCATGATGACTTGGTTGTCAGAGGACTTTCTTATTTCAACGATTCCATCAAACATGTGGATGGAATGGCCTTGCTGTCGAATCTCCACCATGGACAACAGGCTTCTCTACAACTCAGGAAGATAGAGAATGTTCTTCAAGAACAAATCAGGGAATCCAGGCATCTTCAGTCGAATGGTGCCCATTCCTTTTGGTTTAATACTTGACTTATCTGCAAAGTAAACTATGCCATCTATTGATTCATTAAGTTCTTCAAAACAATCTTTTCTGAATGTCATGTGTGATGTTGCACCAGTATCAAGCAGCTAACAATCTTTGTAAGATGAAAGAGAAGTCATTTCATTAAATCCAAGATTACAATGTGCAACAATACAAGAATCAAAAAATTTACTAGCATCTTGGTCATCTGTCTTCTGGTTATGCTTGTCTTTGATTGAGTCCCATGAAGCCCAACATTGATCTGATGTGTGCCCAACTTTTCTGCAACGCTTGCACTGCAAATATGATCTTTTGCTTCTGCCCCCTCTGCCTCTGAAATTTCTTCTTCTTCTACCTTTCTCTTTGCCGCAATCTCCCTTGGAAGGGTCTTTGGATTGGTCTTTGCCGGCAAGGGCAGCACCAATACTAGATGCCAAAGAGTGTATCTTTACAACTGTTAGTGTAATTTTCAAAGAGAAAATAAAAAATTAATAACCTTGCAGGTCTACAGTATCTGCCAAGGTGAATACAATGCAGGTTTATAGCAAATATATGAGTAGATACAAAATATATCACTGTCAGTCATACACAGCCTTATATTGGCCTTCAATATCAATCTCAGCCTTTAGGCTCAGCAAGAATACTTTTTAGTCTTCACAGTCTGGACTAGGGTCTCGACAATCAAGAACACCACAGCTCGTATCCCAGCTTCTCATTATCATCCAGCAAACAATCTTGTTATAATAATAAAACCAAATCCATTTTGTTATAAAAATAACAAAACCATAGATACCAGCTTTATAAAAACAATTTTTAGCAATAAACAACACAATAAGAAGTGCACCAGCAAGGCAAGCAGCAGTCTGGATTTTAGGGTTTCCTTCCTCCACGCGGTCTTCTCACTATATTGCATCCTTTAACATATATCTTCATATCAGTCACTTCAACGTAGCATCAAAGGAGGGCTTCAACGTAGGCAGTCACAAGAACTCAACATGCAACGTGCAGCACCAGGCAGTTTTCTCCACGCAGCAGATACCACACGCAGTCTTCTCCACGCAGCATATAGCTCACAGCTCACAGCATAAACTTCACACAAGCATCAAATGACAGCAGCCTTCAGGTTCATTCTCCACGCAAGTTCAGATGCAGCTCCACGTAGGTCTCCTCCACGCAACCACCGGTCTCTTCAAGCAGGTCACAGCACAAGAAAAATAGATGCAGGCTCTTCACGTAGCATACACAACGTGGTATTGAACATTATATCTCCCAGGCAATCTTCAACGTGTTCAGCAGTTTTCAACACAGCCCATGTTGGAAATGGCAGTCTTCTTTTTTTTGCACAGGAATTAGGTTAAAATTAGGGTTTTCGTATCCCAACGGTCAAATACAAATAGCTTCTTCATTTAACAAAGTAGCAAGACCAGTGTCTCTTCATTCTTCACAGATTTAGCAAAGGGGTGCCTCACGACCCTCCCAGATTGGACACAGACCTGGCACAGTTCAAAATCGCAGGTGGAGGATACTAGACTTCACGCACAAAAGGGAAAAAACAACGATATTCATTCTTTAAAGCAGTCGCAACAACAAAAATACGAACGGAAGCTCCAATACAGCACATACTCCATTCAGGCTTATACTCCATGCTTCCACTCTCATACTCAACGCTTCATGCATATAGAGCAGGAAATGAAGAAGGGAAGCGTTTGAGCCTCTACCAGCTTTGGCTGCTGTTCATCAAACTGTTTTCTTCTTTCAAGAACATTGAGCACTGTGGGATGAAATTTACTACTACGATTCGCACAACGTGATCCAAATTCAATGCTAGCTGCAATGTTTAGTGGTCGACATTCTATTATTAAGGACCCACAAAAGGGAGTGTCTTCATTTGAAAGGGATGGAACACATTTCTGCAAGAACATGGAGGAGAAGTCTCCACACAGCAGTGCCTTCAGGCAGGCTCCATGCTGTTACAGCATAAAACTAGGGCAAAGACTCCACACAACAGTATCAACAAATAATGGAGCGATGGGAAATGAAGAGGCGGCCAGCAAAAATTAGGGTTTCACATGGAGGAGGAGTAACGCATACACTGCATGCGACTCGATTGGCAGACTGATGGAGCAGTCTGGCAATGGACTGGCAAGCAGAATGGAAACCAGGAGTTATGGCAGACAGCCCTGCTCTGATACCACTTGTTGGTAATAACTCCCGATTCAATATTCTATTCACGACTACAACATTAATTTATAGATTACAATGAGGCGGTTGAGAACCAACCTTTTCACCTTCCCGGGCAACTATTCAAATTCATATTTAATTATTTATTTACAATAATCCTGACGGATTATATTCTAACATCTATAACAACATCGACAACAACAATAATAGAAGAGAGATAGAGGACATCATCAACATCATCAGGGTGATACATATATAAATCATTGGAAGCTTTTCAACATCATGTAGTCTTCATCATCAATCTTTAGTCTTCAGCATCATCAGTACTTTGACCACTTCGATCAGCAAAATCTTCAGCATCTTGACTCTTCAATCAGCAACAATATCTTCAGCACTTTGACCTTTCGATCAGCAACATCATCTTTAGCACTTTGAACTTTCGATTAACAACATCATCTTCAACACTTTGACCTTTCGATCAGCAACATCTTCTTCAGCACTTTGGCCTTTCGATTAGCAACAACATCATCATCATACTCTGATCTTTCAATCAGAAACATCATCATGAAAACATCATGAAAACATCAACATCATCATCATCAAAATATCAGCATCAAAATATCAGAATCATCATTATTATCAGCCTCTGATCTTTCGATCAGAAACATCATTATAATCAGCCTTTGATCTTTAGATCAGAAACATCATCAACCGAACATCATCATAATCTAACATCAACTCATCATCATTTTCTGATCTTTTGATCAGTACGTCATCATCATACTTTGATAATACGGCATCATCATCATCAGGATCTCATCATCATCACATTCAGATCTTTCGATCAGAAAAATCATCATCATCATTGTATTCTAATCTTTCAATCATAAAACATCATCATCATCGGCAACATCATAATCATAAGCAACTTCTGATCTTCTGATCAGAAAACATCATCATCATCATATTCTGATCTTTCGATCAGAGAACATCATCATCAGCAACTTCTAGTCTTTTGATCAGAGAAACATCATCATCATCATATTCTTATCTTTCGATCAGAGAACATCATCATCAACAGCAATAGCATCATCATCATACTTTGATATTTTGATCAGTACAACATCATCATCATCAGCAACAAACTGCAATCCACAACTCAAACACAAAAAGTCTTTGGATCACTTTTGGACTTAAAGTCCAAGGATGATACAATCCCACCACATTCTCGACAACCAAAGTTACTGGATTAATTACGGAAGAATAAGTCCCTATCACTTTAGGACTAAGTCCAAGGACGATGCAATCCTACCACATTCTCGAGGACCGAAGCCACCGGATTGATTATGGTAGAATCAGTCCCTATCACTTTAGGACTATGTCTAAGGATGATGCAATCCTACCACATTCTTGAGGCGGCGAAGCCACCAGATTGATTATGGGAGAATCAGTCCCTATCACTTTAGGACTATGTCCAAGGATGATGCAATCCTACCACATTCTTGAGGATTGAATCCACTGGATTGATTACAGGAGAATCAGTCCCTATCACTTTAGGACTATGTCCAAGGATGATGCAATCCTACTACATTCTTGAGGATCGAAGCCACCGGATTGATTACGGGAGAATCAGTCCCTATCACTTTAGGATGATGTCCAAGGATGATGCAATCCTACCACATTCTTGAGGACTGAGGTCACTGGATCTATTATGGATAGATGTCCCAGGATGATACAATCCCTCTTCATTCTCGAAGACGAGGTCTCTAGATCACTTTCGGGCAAGTGCCCAGGGATGATACAATCCCACCACGTTCTTGAGGACCGAGGTCACCAGATCTATTGTGGACAGATGTCTCTGGATGATACAATCCCTCTTCATTCTCGAGGACCAAGGTCTCCGGATCACTTTAGGGCAAATTCCTAGGGATGATACAATCCCGCTCCAACATCAATACTCCCCCTTTCAAGGAAGGTATTTTCGAACAACACCAAGCTTGTCTCAAAAGTTTTCAAACTCTACTTGAGGTAGAGGCTTCATCAGTACATCATCATCCAAACCATCATCATCTACATCTTCAGTATGTGAATACTGAACTATCACCATCTGTATCTCCAGTATGTGAATACTGAAATATCATCTATAAGGCTTTAGTATGGGAATACTGAAACCATCATCATCTATATCTTCAGTATGGGAATACTGAAATCATCATCATCTATATCTTCAGTATGGGAATACTGAAAGATCATCATCTCTATATTCAGTATAGAAATACTGAATCACCATCATCTACATCTACAGTATCATCATCTGCATCTTATCTTGTATGTAGAAATACCGTATTTCTATGTGTTACGTCGAAACACAAGGTTCTTTGTCATCACAACTATGGTTATCACATAGAATCATTGTAGTATCCATCTTCAGGTCAAAGAGACTTGATATCAGCTTCTAAAGCCATATGGCTTCACAACTTAGTAGAGCAATCTGCTATGTATTTTTCTTCAACCGTGCTAAGAGAAACACTGGACTGTTTCCTGCTAAACCATGAACTCATAGTAGACCTCAAACAAAAGAATCTACTTGATGTGATTTTCCTATATGAGATACTTCCATCCCAATCTACATCTATGTAGCCATACAATCTATACTCATGGCTACCATCATAGTATATACCAAATTCTATAGTCCCTTTCAGATATCTCATCACATGTTTTGCAGCTACTAGGTGAACCCGTCTTGGTTGAACAAGATATTGAATTAAGGTGTTCACAGTAAAACAAATGTCTAGTCAATGACCCAATGAACTGTCTGTAGTGAGTCACATCCACTAACTCTAATAAGATAAGAGATTCAAGTTGGAGTCCATGGGTATGGCCATGACTTTGCATTTCAACATATTGAATCTCTTCAATATCTCTACCGCATACCTTCCCTGGTTGAGAAATATTCCTTCTGAACTTTTCCATACTTCCAGACCTAGGAAATAATGCATTAACCCAAGGTATTTCATCTCAAATTCTTCTTCTAGTTTCTTCTTGCTTTCCATGATCTGTTTCTAATTCCCTGTCAAGAATAAGTCATCCACATATAGTAATAGAATGAAAGGTTCATCTTCTACAACCTTGTAGGAAAGGTTAGGATTGACTTACTCTTGACGAAGCCCATGCTCACTAGGAAGCTATATATTCTTCCATACCAAGCTCTGGGAGCTTGCTTCAGGCCATAGAGGGCCTTCTTCAACTTGCATACTTGATTCCATCTTTCTTCAACTTCAAATCTTCATGACTATTCGATGTAAAACTCTTCCTCAACCATACCATTAAGGAAGGCTTGTCTTTACTTCATCATGGAAGAAACTACGATGATAGTTTTGAAGGAAGTGTACCTTGCTTCCTGGAGTAAGTGTCTCTTCAGAATTAAACCTCTAGCCACAAGTCTTACCTTACTTCTATCAGCAACATATATTAACTTGCAAGTCCATTTGGAAGATACCACATTCTTTCTTTCTAGTTTGAGTACTATATCCCAAACATCATTCTAGTATCATAACATCTTCTATGAGTTTGTCTTCTCAGGTCATCAACATATCCTAGTCTTCTGCATTCAACCTTGAAGGTTGGAACCCACTTTACTCTTGGTAAAGTCTTGATCCATCACGAAGCTATCCATCATGTTATACCATGTCAAACTCAGATATAATTTTCTATAGTCACTCCCCCTGAAGTGGAGTATCATCTTCCCTCTTCATTCTGTACAGGTGGTTCTATGCTTGATATATACTGGTCAATAGAGTATGTCATGTCATAGTCTATTCTTTCTGAGGAAAATCATGAACCTTTCTTTGTACACTTGTTCTTGTAGATCCATATGGAAGATACTATGTACTTCCCTTTATGTCTCGAAATCATATCGTATACATAATTTCCCATGATCAATTGTTATTCTTTGATCATAGATTCTTTCATAGCATTGTTTTCTTCATCTTGAGTTATCTCTTATACCCATGGTGGTATTCATCCTTAAAGGTGGATATAGCGCTCTCTAAAGCTCTTTCTTCTGTCATGGTGTCTCTAACCCTGGGAGCTTCAGATTCATGTTTATTGGAGCGAATCTTGAATTGTCATCACTTGTTCTTCGGAACAAGTCTCATCCTTCTTTTCTTGTAGGAGGTTGTACGTGACCTTTACTACAATTCAAATGCACCAGTTGCATGGTTAGAACTATTTCATAAAATGACAAATTCTTATGCATCATGTAACTATTTAGACAATACAGCATTCATCCATATCTCACATAAACTTTCTAGATGCCTTCCATTTCTACCATGACATCATTGAGATTGTGCACTAATCCAATATGTCAGCAAAGAGTTTTGATAAGTAGAAATGGAGATTTGTATAGCACCATGATCTACTTACCCATCACATGCATATTAGTAGTATACAGTCATAAATGCAAACAATCTATCATTCATAACACATCAACTGAATATAATCAAATGTATAACAAAACAATATCATGAAATGACAATTGAATACTTATCTTTTATTTGTTTCATGGGTAGAATCCATCTTGATAATTCTTCTTTATCATATTCTTCATTCATGAAATCATCATTTCTTACCCAAATGATAAGACGAATAAGAGGTTCTTCAAGAATTGAGTTCTTCATATTCCTCATTGCTTGAGGGATCTTCTTTGAATGGTGAGAGCTTGATCTTCAATTGCTCCCATCTTCTTCTTCTCTTCTTATGAGTCGAGCTGAAAGCAATTACTTCATTATAGCATAAATTCTTTGCATGAATGAATCCCATGATCCTGGGAGGACATTCAAGGTGGCTATCACCACTTCTGCATTCTCCACTTCTTCTTCTACCGCTTCAAGTTGTTTTGCATTCTGGATCTTCACATTCTTCAACTGTTTTCTCAAATCCATCTTCTGATTTAAGTTCTTATCTTCAAATAGCTTGATCAAGGAATCAAACATATTTGGTGTATTTAGGGAAGAAAATTTTGGTAAAAGTTGATCCGTGATTGAATCAACAACGATCTTCTTGGCCTTGATCAAGTTCTTCTTGTGTAAGGCTTTGAGCCTCATCTTCGTATGGAACTGGAACCTCTCTACTTATGTAGGTGTCCAATTCATTTTCTTTAGAGAGATAAAATACTTTCATGCTTGGAAGTTGTCAGCTTTACCAAGCTTATCATCAAGCTGATGTGATAGATCACTTTGAAATGAGAACCTCAGATGCAAATAGCAAAAGATTAGATCTTACCGATATGAGGTGTTCGTCCTGCTTCCATAGCTAGCTGATTTAGGGTTTGTCAGAGAAAACCTAATTTTCAAAACTTGGAATATTTAAGATATAATTGGATAGAAAGACACATCTCTTCAAATGGAGCTGTCTAATGTACTCCTTTTTTGAAAACAGTGGAGGGAAGCTCCCGGAACAGGAAGCCCTAGTTTTCCAATTTCTTTTGCAGAAATGCCTGTCACTGTTTCTGCGATATCTCTGAAATTAATTCTCCTATATGTATAAAGTTTCGTACTAAGGTAACCTCACATGTCACTGATCCAAAAACATAGCTTTCATCAGCATTGGTTTCATCAATTGGGATTTACGATCCTTTTCCCACGGTGACCTGTTACAGGACTGTTTAGAACAACGAAGTTGTACGGACTGCCACATTTCACTGTTTCATCTTCTATTTATGAAATTTAGACCACAGAAATTAAAGTCCATCATATTTCTATAACATCTTCAGGAATTCAATTTGGACCTCTGTAGCCCAAGCTATAGCAATTGTTCCCAGGTGTCCTATTTAGGGATGGATTATGGAAGAGGATGGAACCCTAACTTGGAGGGATCATAGCTCCAAAAATATAGTGAATATGAGGCTGAATTTTGGACACAGTGTACATAAGGAGTTTATATTATGCCTCTACAAGTTTTAGCTCGTGAACCTTTTCCAATCTCAGGATATAGCGAATTTACCAAAACTTAGCAGTTTTAGTATTTAGGGTTTTTTTAGCTTGGGGTCAAACTAGGGTTTGAATTTCCCAGAGTTTAATCCAACCAAAAATATTGATCCAGGTTTCTAAACTTTGATTTTGATTAGGATATCAATCCTATGCCAGGCTCACTCGAAAATTTCTCTTCAGCAAGAAGCCCTAATTTCTTTCGGGGAGAGAGGGAGAGCTATTTTGCCTTGTGAAAGCTGTCCTATTCAGGGTGGCTCTGATACCATGTTAAATTTTTATATGCTTAGATAAAAAAATCAGTATTTAATTTCATTTCCATAACAAAAGAATATAAACAAGATCACTGAAAGAAACAATATCACAAGAACAACACAGATTTATCCTGGGAAAACCCTAAAGTGAAAAACCCAGCAAAAGATTCCTCAATATAGATGCCCCAAAAAGGTAAAAAGGTAAAACCAACAAGGAGATCAAAAACCTGATCCTCCTCCTTCTCCAGCTACTTCTTTCCTCCATGAGTGCGCTACTCAAGTGAGTGTGTGTGTCTCAAATGAGGAGCACTACACCTCTATTTATATTCATCCGTTCACTTAAGTTAACTCATCTGTCATGTAGGCTCGAGTTACACATGTAGGCTCAAGTAACCACACTGGGGTGCTAATGACCCACCTTTACAATTAGAGAGGACTGCCTCATGACTCTTATTAGTTCTTCCAATTAGGAGCATTGGGGTACAAAGTAATACAAGTGGTTCTCCCGATAGGACCATCGGGGACCACAAAGAAATACATATAGAATATTCTTCAAAGTTACAATATTTCAACAAAGATATCCAGTGATCCATTTCAGAAGTAACATACAAAACATATTGAAGTACACATGCACTATGTTAGGGAACTAGTTCATAGCAAGGCTACCACTCTGCATTACTACCCTACATATGAGAGCATTGCAGATATATTCACCAAGTCCTTCACTCAAAAGATATTTTTCTATCCCATATCTCTTCTTGGTGTAAATGTTTGACTCATCTGTTGTTCCTGATTTACCTTCTTATTTTGAAGGGGGGGATTTCCCATGAGGTTTTATCCATTTCCTTATTTGTTAATCAGTTATTTTTTATTCATTTATATTGTATCGGTGACCTTTGGCCTAGTTTCCAGGGACTAGTTTATCCAAAGTTAGGATTAAAGGGTGGTGTTAGGATTAATTATACCTCCCTTTTCCCACTTAGTCTACTTGTCCATTTTCCTAGCTTAATAGGTCTACATCACTTTAATAGCACATGGGGGACACACCTAGGGGCCACCTACCACTTACTGCACTTCTTCACATGAGTTTAGAAGTCTCAGGGAATAATCCCTATAATTTACAAACCCACTTTGAGTGCCACAAATACTCTCCTTCAGTTCACCTTGGTAGGTATTCAATTATGTTGAGTTATGATATGATTACCATCAGTTAGTTCATTGTTAGTCATCCTAGTGCCAGTTTGCATGATTTAAGGGAGTGTGGGAACCTTTGTTCACCTACCCTCTTCAGTTAACTGATTGTATATTGAATCATTGAATCAGAATTGCATTAGTTAGCTCTAGTGCATATTTTTCCCACCTAAGTTAGCACTGGAGTCAGTTTGAGTTGGTGAATTCGAATCCTATCCAAGGAATTCGAATTCTCCCTTTTCAATCACTATTTCATTATACAGACATTAATTATAATTAGTGTAATGATATTCTGACCATCTTTTGCCTCATGCCTGTGTAATTTATGACATGAATGTATTGATCAGTTTACATTGTATTGTGCATTCTTCTACAACCTTCTTTTCAGATTGTTTCCATTCATTCCCAACGATCCTTTCTTCACTAAAAATAACATTTTATATTCTTCCAGCCATGTTCTAGAAATCCATTGGAAAATGTAAAAGCATGTAAATATTTACAATAAAAATAAAATTTCCAAAGGCTAGCCAGTGGAGAAACATGAGCAATGGGGGTTATGTGTATCCACTAGGGGGAGGTGAGGGGGTTGTGGGATTGAACCATTTGTTTCCAAATGTCACCATAAGAACCCACCTTGACTTTCCTTTCTAGCATTTATTTCTATTGTAAGGAATTAGCTGAGAAAATTAGCCCAAAAATTAATGGGTGATGGGAAAACCCAAGAATTTGTATGGCAGGTTATGGACTCACTCTACTTGTCCCATAAGTCATTCTTACTCAAGGGAATTCATTCTCCATATTTCCCATTATATTTTTGAGGAACCATAAATCATTTTCCAATGGGTTATGCATTCCCAGTTGTGTAAAAAATACAAATCGCAAATTGGAAAGAAGACACAATTTTATGTCAAAATCGCTCAAAAACTCATATGGGTAGTGAAATTCATTGGGAAATCCATAGACAAAAATCCAAGGGAGAAATTCAGTGTAATAACCTAGTTTTTAAGCCCAAAACTTATGATCATTCATATGACTTATGTTCTTTTGCATTATGGCCTTATGATATTTTTTGTAATTGTGTACTTATGTTCCTTTGCATGTTAGTGTGATTAATCACATGTGATCCTTTTTTGATAATGTGAATTATGGATTTTGGCATTAATATTCATCTTAGTCATTGTTATTGTTGTTATCATTAATGGTTTTTGCTATTAAATAAACAACTGGATCATCAAATGCAACTAAAATAGTATGGGAGAGCATGGACTCCACAAGTGAGGGGGAATGGAGATATCCATAGAACCTTGTAACTTATTGTTGGCTTGAATTTTTCCATCCTAGTTCATAATTTGCACCTTGATGACATTAAAAATGATGGTCACCCAAACCTTGTAGAATGAACCTTATTCTTGATATTTATGGACTATGGAGATATTATTTCATATTGTGCATGCATTACTGGGCACCTCTTTCCTAGGGCTCCCTCCTTTGGATGATATTCCCTCACATTTATCAATTTTTGGTCATTTATGAATCCTTTTTCCTAGTTTTAGGTGTAGTAAGCTATTTTCTAGCTTCCACTCTTACACAATGGATTGATGTTCCTATTTTTGTGCTTCCAAGATATTAATGAGTCTATTGGATCCATTCTCTCACTTATTCAACCCTTATTCATGTTTTGTAACCTACATTATGCATTAGTGTGCCTCCTTGTGCTTGTCATGGCTCCACTCCTTGGTTTTGGGTAACTCCTCATGGTGCTAATTCGATAAAGAGAATATTTTCACTAATCCACCTTTCCACTAATTCAAGTTAAGTCTCCATGATGAAGCTTAAACCTTACCTATATCTAATTTGAATTGATTCCTTTGGTTTAGAGTTGTCCTCCTTGTACTATAAATTCATATTCCCTATCCTTAATGAAGTTAATCTTGAGATTTGGACCATGTGACTTATGTTATCCAACCGTGTTGGGAATGTTGATAGTATTGAGAGTGTGTTGAGACTTACAGAGAGTCTAGTTGTTTCCCTTTTCTTCCATTATATCACTCTACTAGTCCAATTTCTCGCACAGGAAGCCAGGAAATTGGAATGGAAAACTAGGTCACATCCCATAGGAAGTGGAGATGAACACAAAAGTAGTAGTGGGAATCATTGTGGCTCTCAAAAGAGATAGTTTCAAGAGTAGTGAGACTAAGTGATCCTATACCCTTGGATGCATGGCCACAACTCGGGGGTGACCTTTTCAAGCGAGGAAGGCTTGATGGTGTCTATGTTAAGATTTCATATGATTATATAGATATCATTAGTGTTTAATCCAATTTCACATAAATAGCATATGAAAAATCACTGAAAGAAACACAATCACAATATAGACACAAATTTATCCTACGAATCCCTCAAGGGGAACAAAACCTAGTAATCATTCCTCTATATAAGATAAAACCCCAAAACAAGTATTCCTCCTCCTTGCGGATATCTCTCTCTCTCTCTCTTTCTCTCCTACGCGCTATACACAAGTGTGAGTCTATGTTCAAATGAGATTCTCAACTGTTCTATTTATACTCTTTTTTTCAACTGACTTTTTACCTAATCAAGTCGGCTACAGTAAACTATCTTGGCTGACATAACCTAGAAAATCACAAAACAATATTTTATTATATTAATTAGGGTACTAATGACCCAACTTACAATGGACGATTTACCTCATGAATCTATGATGACCAATTACAATAATAACATCCTGATGGAGGAATAATAACATTTACCTTGGGGTACATAAGTAAAATACATTTAGAATATCCTTTGAAGTTACAATATTTCAACATTCCCCCTTAATGAGAAGGGTATTCTCCTGACAATATCATCATCAACTATAGGAGTAACAAGAGAGAGAATCTTCAGCACTATCAAGGTAATTAATCTATATGTCATAGGAAGTTTTCATAATCAGTAACTGGTACAATTACTCTTCAATGTATTCAGTATCAGAACATTGTATTATACAACACTAATTATTTATCTTCTGCAACACTCGATCACTTGATTTTTTGCAGTGACACTTTGATCTTCTTGACCCTTGTAGTAGCACTTCAATCTTCTTGATCCTTTGCAGTAGTAATTTGATCTTCCCGATCCTTTACTGAAGCACTTCGATCTTCTTGATCTGTTGCAACAACACTTCGATCTTCTTGATCCTTTTCCACAACACTTCAATCTTCTCGATCCTTTGTAGCAACACTTCTATGTTCTCAATCCTTTGTAGAAACACTTCTATCTTCTTGATCCTTTGCAACAACATTTTGATCTTCTCGATCCTTTGCCACAACGCTTCGATATTCTTGATCATTTTCCACAACACTACTTGCAATACATAGAATCTCTTTGCGGGATGATCAATCCCTATCACTTTAGGACACAGTTCCAAGGATGATGCAATCCTCCATCAACCTACTCCCCATTAACGAGGAGGGTCCATAGAATCGACTAATTGAATCATATACAAATGAATGTAGATATCATTCGCATGTGAATACAGGACCTGGTGTCCGTAAGGACTCAACACAGATCTTCCTCGGCGTTAAAGCTAGGACCACTCAAAAGCGAGTGTTATACTACATCATCTACGTATGAATGTAGGAACATATTCTACTGCATATCTTGTTTGCACGTGAATGCAAGACTTGATGTCCATAAGGACTCATCATAGGACATCCTCATCATTAAAGCTAGGACCGCTCCATGCGAGTATTATACTACAATGTTTGTGAGGACTCATTGCATGGAATCCTCAATGTTTAATATAGAACCACTCATAATCGAGTGTAATGCTATAGAATCCACATATAAATGTAGGTACACTCTCCATGCAAGAGTAACATTTACTACTGCAGATATTGTCCACACATGAATGCAGTACTCAGAATCCATAGGATGCATCATGGGACATCCTTAACATTGAATCTAGGAAAACTCATAAGTGAGTGTTATACTACGAAATGCACATATAAATTTAGGCAAAATCTCCATGCGAGAGTAACATCTTCTACTACATATCTCATTCACACGTGAATGCAAGAGATGGAGTCCATAAGGAATCATCATAGGACATGATCAACATTAAATCTAGGACCAATCCATGTGAGTGTTATGCTACGTCATCCACATATACATGTAGGTACACTCTCTATGCGAGAGTAATGTCTGCAGGACCATCCTTATCTAGGAAGGACCACTCTTAGGAGAAGAGTGTTATTTTCTTGGAAGACCATCCTCAAGAGAGGATACTATCATCCACAAATGAATATCAGACCTCGTTAGCATCTTTAGGAGCACTTGGCCTCTTTCAAACTGGAGCTTCTGTAACACTCCAAAATTTCGTAAAAATTTAAAATTTTCCTTGCAACAATTAATGTTTAAAACATCGCCTAAAGAGGTTAATTTAACCTCTTATGATTAAAAATCTATCATGTCTGAAACTAGATACTACAACACATCATTTACTAATGTATAACACATTCAATAATAACAGTGTTCAAAGGAAATGTAATGAAAGTTCGGTCTACAAAGTTAATGAATCAGCAAGGTAAAATACACCAAGATCAACTATTTACTATTTGATAAGTGTAATATTCTAAAAGTTGTTTTCTTGTTTACTGAAGGTACTGAAAACATTTACTTCCTTTCCATATATTTATACCTGTGTACATTATGTTGGTTTAGGAAATAGAACTTATGAGTTCTAAATTTTTTGCCATTAAAAATTATTGTATGACATTCTTATATTAACTTAGTCTAAGTAAATAATTTCCCTTGATGCATGTCTTTCATGAAAAGGTATGAATATTGAAATACAATGCAAACCTATAAGCTTATCCAAGCCATAAGTGCTATAAACCATTGTATTTACTATATGCCTAAATAATGCATACACTAAAATGTTATCCTATCTAAACTCTAACATATACATGACTAATATCCTTTTAAACTTTTGTTGACATGAAAGTCTTAAATAGTAATTTATGTGTTAGTAATAACACGGGTTTGTTTTTGCAGAGTTGTGCCAAAAGTCTAAGCACACTTCCAAAATGGTGTATAACTATATAAATTTTTACTATGTAACTCCTAGAACTCTTCCAAGTCCAAAGAATGTGCATTCCATAATTGTTTAACAATTATCTATTAACTGCTAAAAAGCAAAGCCTATCCTATGCATGTATATTCATTAGATGTATATCTAAAGCAATATAATAAGAAAATACTTTTTATGTATAACAAGCAAAACTTATCCTATGCACGTATATACATTAGATGTATATCTAAAACAATATTATAAGCAAAGGCATTTTATGTATAACAAGCAAAACCTATATGCTTAACCTAAACATATATAATATAAATCCAAAGTATTTATAATATTCCTAAACACTACAAGCACTAAATTGTTATCCTATCTAAACCTTAACATATAACATGTTTTCCTGCTTAATAGGGCTTACTGCTAACTTGGGGAACACAACTTGGTTATAACTAGGAACTAAAAATTGGACCAACCAATGGGATAAACATGCCTTTAATAGGCCTTACAACAATTTGCCAATTATATTTAATTAAGTTACAATAGAAATACTTTTCCTTTTTGTTCATTACAAAGATTTTCATCATAACAATGACAATTTCTTAGTCTTCTTGCAACTGGAGTGTTTGTTTTTCATGGATCTAAAATGTTGTTTGTTACATTGTGCATACTTCACACATAACCTATGACATTGGTTTGGAAAACTAAACTAACACAACAATATCATGCTTGACATTTTAAGTGGGCATGCTCCTTGTCACATTTAATTCACAAATGCAAACTTTGAGACATGGAGTGTCGAGTACCACTGAACATGCACTCCACATTTTTGTCTCTTACAATGACCTATTTAACCATTCTCTCTTTTATCACACATTTTTCCTTAGTCCAAGATATTATCTTCTTTAAGAACCTATAACTTATATCACCAAAAATAGATTTCATTTTAAGTAAAACCAATATATCCAATGAACCACACTGTCATGTCTCCAATTAAATAATTTCCAAATAAGACTATTTGCAAATAATGTTTCACCAACCTACTAGTTCCCTATGTTGAGATGGAGACATCAATTTTGTAATAAGGGGATATGGGACCCAAAAGGACTTTATTTTACTATATTCACATTTAATTGGGTCACATAAATGATAAATTCTAATAAAATAAGGTGGCATAAGGTCATGAAGACACTTGGAAGCTTGTGGAGCATTTGCGTCACTAGATTCCTCACACACTTTGCATGATATTCATCCAAATTCGAACACATGCATAATGTAACATTATTGGATGGTAATGGGATGTCAAATATAATATAATGAGCCAAGGAAGTCTAATTGGTAAATGAGGGTAACTCCCATGGAATATGAAGAGACTAGAAGACAAGGTGTGCCACTTGGAGGGAGATTATAGGCACTCTACGACAACAAATGATGGAAGATTCTATGACAAGTATGACAAATTCAGACCTTATTTATGAGATATGACAAATCTGACATGTCAGGGTTAAAAATAGCCACCAAGAGGTCGAATTTGGGAGTTAGAGGAAGCCATTCGAATTGGGGAAAGAATTGGAACATGAAGAGAAAGACAAGTGTCATGAGAGTTACTAAACCACTAAGATGAGTTGGAGGAAGCTCATGGGGGGAAATTCGACCTTAGGAGGCATAATGAAGTTAATAAAAGGATATCATGAGGAATGATAATAGATTTTTAATTTTTTTAATTGGCCTTTGGAATTTTGGAGATCTTTTGTTTGTCCATTGCATGGTGAGTGCACACTTACCCTGCTAATGAACCAATTTCGAGGGAGTTGGAATCCTTTCCAAGTTGCTATATGGAGAGGGAATTCATAACTATAATGGGAGATTAATGAAATATTTTTATTTTCAGGTTTAAGTTCCATACAGTCAAATTCCCATCTACCTCTCCATTCTCTCATTCCTTCTTCTCCATTCCCCACACTGTCATTTGATGACGCACTTGTTGGAGTGATTTTTGTGCCTTGATGAGGATGGTTGATGCCCAAGATTTGATTTATGATTTATGTATCTATAATATCATCTCCATATTCTCTTTATGTTGAAATATCAGAAATACATGTATGAAAGGCTCGCATTCGCATGCTCTCGAATACTAGTTTTCATGGATTTGGCTTCAATATTGAAGTAGCTTTATATCAGATTTGTATGAGGAAATTTATATGATTTTTATAATGATTGAGAATAAATATATGATGTATGTATCCATAATATTATTTCCACATTATATTTAAGTAAAAATATCAGAGATAAATGTATGAAAATATTGCATGCTCATGCCCTTGTATCACTAGTCTTCATGGATTTGGATTCAATCTTGAAGTAGTTTTATACCAGATTTGTATGAGGAATATTCTATGAGTTGGATGATTTTTGGAAATCCATATATGATGAATTAATCTGCAATTTAATTTCCATATCCCCTGTGGGTCGAAATCCAAGAAACTCATGTGTGAAAAGCTTGCATTCCCATGCCATTGAATCACTAGTTTCCATGGCTTTAGATTCAATCTTGAAGGAGTCTTGTATCATATTTGTATGAGGGATGTTATCTGATTTTGATGATTTTTTGACAGCCCTATATGATGTGTTACTCTATAATTTCATTTCCCTATGCTCTGTGGGTCGAAATCCAAGAAGTCCATATGTGAAACTCTTGCAATTCCATGCTACTAATTCAGTAGGTTTCATGTATTTGACTCCCATACGGAATGAGTTGTATACCAGACTTGTATGAAGGGATTTCTATAGCATTTAATACTGTTGGGGAATCCATTTGTATTCTGTATATTGTCCCTATATGTCACATCCTGATCTGGACATTTAACTCCTTTCATATGTCAAAATCAAGCTAGTTATGCAATTTCACTGAAAGTTATCAAACAAATGTGGAAATCTATAACCAGTTTGTATAACTAATAACCAAGTGTAATAAAATTCCATGAGTTCTAATATCATTCCCCATAATTTTCCTACAAATTTTGGAGGTTCGTACATGAGTTGGGAATCCCAGTTGGCCTACACCCTAGGGGGGATTTCATCACAATTTCCTAGTAATTTTGGCCTTTTTGTCATCAGCCCCAAACAAGGTTGCAGAGGTATAAAGTATGATACAAAGTATCCATAAAACACCTTGGGATGTTTTATGTCTCACCATACCATATCCTTTCAAATTCCGGACCATTTGGTGAAAGTTGGAACCCTCTATAGTCGTGATTTTTCCCAATTTGTGCATTTCTCCAAAATTACAAAAAAGGGACATTACAGTGGTATCAAAGCATGTTCCTTGAACCTATAAATTAATACCATCCATTGAATAAAAGTTTGCAGACATTTTTTGGTTTCATAATCAACCCAGCAAGCCCTCTTTCCTTCCTCCCCTGCTAACGAAAGAAGAAATTACAGCCAAAGATATCGAAGCATGCTACTAGGGTATAAAACTTTGAGATGGGATATTCATGAAGGGTATTATTTCCAAGAGTATATGATCAAATATGTATTTTTTTACAAGAAGGAAAATGAGAACTCATTAAGGAACGATCAACAATCCACACGTATGGAGGAGACCAATGAGCCACCAAGTTCTGTGGTTGATGAAACAGAAAAGGAATTACATTATGAGAACCGAAAGTCACTCCCAAATGACTTTGAAAAAGACGAGGAAACATCACATGAGAATGAAAAAGAGTCCTTTGAAACTATAGATATCATTCCAAGAGACATTCTACTGTGGACATGGACCAAATGGCATCTACTGATGGATGCTTGAACTGTGAAGGAGTACCTACTAATGGGTGCTCACAAATATATGTTGATGACATAGATATTAGATTGGAAAATGTTTCTGCAATACAAATTTCTTATAAGCATGAAGATGAATACCTTGTGACAGATAATGAAGAACCAAGATCAACTTCCCCATCACCACTTGAGCTTCAAGAAGTTGACCAAATCAAGCAGAAAATAGAAGACAAGGTTCGGTCTCATGAACCATCCTCAATTGAAGGGTCTTTGAACATGAGTGAAAGGGATATCCAGGAGTCCCTTGGAATGCTCCATTACACTCAATAATTGTTATCAGCTTCTTGTTGGAAATTTTCTTCATTGGAGGAGCCATCCTTCCTTTAAGACATGGAGAAGATTCAAAGAGCAATGTGCAACATCAAAGGTAATTTCATGTCTTTGATTTTTTATAGAAAAAATGTCATTGAGCTTAGTGAATGGTTACATGAATCGTACTTAAAGAATAATGAAGATATTCATAAGCTCAAAATTGAAAATGAGCAACTTCTTGAGAGGTTGCAAGATACTTATCCTTCCTCCTATTTTTCAGATTGCCATATGGTAGATTTCTTGAACGATTCTCATGACATGATGGATCATGAGTGTCACATGCCCTAATTTCACAAAAACAATATTATCTTATTTGATTTTATTTAAATACAATATGTTAAATTTTATGCTAAGTTGTAATTGATGACTCAACGGAGTCAAGGATATTTAATTTAATTATGAATATTTTAATTATAATAAATAAAGGTGGAGACCACAGCTTAGGAGAGCTGTTAAAAGAGTGTTTACTGGTCAAATTGGTGGAGGAGACTCGGTGGAGAGCAAACAGACATGTGGTAGCATCCTAAAACCATTTCCAAGTGTTGCAGGTGGAAACCTCCCTACATTTGGGGTAATGATCCCCCAAGAAAGTGGGATCAGAGCAGGTGGCTCAATTAATGACAACTGACCCAAAAGACCTAGGAAATCTTTATAAAAATACCCATTGAAGAGAGATGAGGCTGCTCATTTCTAGAGAAGTGATCATTCAGGTGAATGTACTCCAGATAAATTCAACGGCAAGGGAATTTGTGGAAAGAGTTTGAGGGGTTAAATGCTAACTAGTGCAGATTTTCAGTTGAAGGATGTTACTGTTGAGTGTAGAGTGATTATTGAGTCATTAGACTAGTCTATTGTTTGCTTGCTCCACTAGTTATTGGCCAAAAATACCAAGAACAGGCTCAGGGGTCCTGAGGAAGTGTTGTTTGAATGCTCTCCAAGAGTTGGTAGGGAGGAATGGCCTCCTAACGCTGTTGTTGTCCATCCTAATCAGGTTCTACAATCTTTTGTTTTACTGTGTTAGATGGTTAATGGTGAATATGACTGCTAAATGAATGTTAAATATTTAGTTGTAAAATGTTAGAGTTAGTAATCTTTTATATTATAGAAGGAATGAATCTAAAATAGATGGAAAATAATTCTAATATGTGTTTTTCCACATCTGAAAGGACCAGACAGTACTCCAGCACAGACAGAGTATTTAAAGTAGATGAAGGAAATGATAAGAGACTGAAATGATTAGATATGTTATGCATTTTACAATAGCAAGTAATTTATTTTTGTATGTAGATTATTATAAAAAAAAACAATAACTTGGTTATCTATGTTATTGTTTTTACAAGTTTATTTATGTAAATTTACTGGAAAAGAAATAGCAGTAAACTAGTACAAGTAAAAGAATTATTAAGATAATAAAATACTCTAGTAGTTAAGATATTGTGGTTACATACAATAGCTTGTTCTTCTTTTTATTTTAAGTTAAAATATGTTGGAGGTAAAAATGTGTCATGATATAAATATATATATTTCATTGTGTTGATTTAACAACTTTTTGCAAATGCATAGAAATAACCCAGTCAAACCACTTTATTACATTATGCTAAATAAAGAATTAAACTATAAATACTTAGTTTATTTACTAATATTATCAACTAACTAAGTCTAAAAATATTCGAACCCAAGTAGGGTGCTATTAAAATAATTAAATTATAAATAACAAACTAAGTTATAGAGTTTATGTTCATCATTTCAAAGAACTCTGAATAAACCTTATCTGTCATTTATCAAATAAAACAAATAGAATATGATAATAACTAACTTATAAATAAATTTCTATTTATGAACATAATTGTTTTTAAAATTACAAATAGGTTAAACTTGTAAAAGTAAACTACAGGGTCGAAACCCTAAACAAATATTATATTCACAAATGACAAACATTTAAACTAATAGAGACTATTTAGAGTCCATTAAGGACAAACGAAAAAGACAAATGTAATGTCTAAAGTGGAAATTACTTATCACTGTAACCCTGATTAATTTTTTTTTTAACAAAGTAACATAACCTATTAAAATAAATTTAAAAATTTAGTTAAACAAGGTTTTCCTTCAGCAACAACCCTAGCTCGTATACCTAAGCACTAAGTAAAATTTATAAACTATCCATGACTGAGTGATGGTATTAATATATTAACAAAAATCTATTATGAAATACATTAAACAGTAATAATATTGATTCACCATCAAATAGGGTAAAAACCCTGAGTACATAGAGTATCAAATAGTAATACTGTAAATCGAGTCCGAGCTCGAAGACATAACTGTCTTAACAAAACTATTGTTTTACATTAACAAACCATAAGGATGAAAATTTAAACCAAATCCAACACCCAACTCATGGCTGGGTTTACCCATCAACTAGTGAGGGTTTGAAGACTTGTTAAAAATGATAACAACCTTTAAAAAGAGACTACATAACTAATGGCGAAGCTTGGAAAGCTTCCAAGCTTAGGGTTTCTCCAATCAACAACCCTGATACAAGCAGGGAAAGAACCCAAACGTTGACCATTGGGCTTACCCGTTGAAGCCATGAAACCTTGGAGACAGCCAGCATTACTTTCTTCACTTTTTGCAAGAATGGTCACAGGTTCTTTCAAGAGCACGACATTTTGCGTATTAGTTTCAAAACTCCTTAATAATAAAATCTACTGTAAAAAAGATTTTAATATGAAGTATTCTATTTAGAATACAAAGCTATAATTTTCTTTTTACTTGGTTAAGGAGAATGAATAATCCTTCCACGGGGCTGTCACTAACAGGAAGGTGTGCCCTCAGTTTCCAAACCCTACGATGTTGGAAAAGCACAAACCAACAGCAAGACAAACCTAAGTTATCATCACATTGATAGGACACAAGAAACAATATGGAGTACAAGCAGGAAGCAATCCAAGTACAGTGAATCCAACTAAAGGTTTTACAAAGAAATGGCAACAAGACTAAGTATTGAAGGCCACAGCAATAATAAACCATGAATCGGAGAAAACTGGAGCAAGAAGAAACTCACGACGGCCATGAGACCTTGCAGACAGCTCGAAGGCCAGCACAAACTGTGGAAGGAGAATGACAAGGGTTGGGTTTGCATAGGTTATATATATCTCCAACACTTGGCCAGGAGAAAACCACGTGTCCTTAATATTACAAACAATGCAATGGGTTGATTTCAATAGTTTTCCTGCAATCCAATAATATCCAATTATTTATACAATGATTTTTAACAAACGATGCGTAAAACTATAATGTATGCCTTTGTTTATCACATCGTAAATCATATATATTGCTTATCATATGATTTGTGTACTCATCATTGGCATTTAGATAACAACATTAAGTTAATGTTGACCAAGCAAAAAGGTGATCACCACTTAAACATTGGTTAATCATGAATTCATTTATGCTTACAACAAGTAGGCTCATATAATTACCTAACCATGATATATGTATATATTTAATCCAAACTCATTTCATATAAACCAACACTCGAATGGTTATAAGCTATGAAATCGAAATGAGATTGGATAGCATAGTAAAGGATTATATATTCATAAATTCTTTTACAATGTTCAATTTGGTTTAGATTTTCTTAAGACACTAGTTGCTTCTCAACATGTGATTTGCTAGTGATTTACCATGATTACTTATGGGTAAGATAATATTATGTTTATACAAGATAACTTGAACTTAGCATAGGATAAATGTTGATCATAATAGAAATATTTATCTTAAGAGCTGATGTAAACAGTAACTTAATGTAAGAAAGGCATGATAGTAATAATGAGAATTATATCGAATAATCCTACTCAAGTCCACAATCAATTGCAACAACATGGATTGTCTTAGATTTAATAAGTAAATGAAAACAGTTTTCCACATGAGACGATGCAGTTCTTTTACACTAATCAAACTTATAATATCAAGAAGTTTACAGGCTGTAAGTTTCCCTACAAAATGAAAATATCGATCAGCTTGATACTCAAGTAAATAATAGGATAATGTATATGATACAATAGTACATACAGTATGACTTTGACAAGGAAGCTAAAAACCTGTTAATGAGCAACTAATTTGTACATATAAGTAATATGTTGATACTTACTATAATAGTAAGTTAAAAAGGAAATCAAATTCTATATCTTAATGAGAATCTTAATATCAGTATAAATAGAATCTCTTCCAGGTACAAAAACCAATAGTACCATAAGTATAACATTACAAGATATGCATATCAAAGTAGAAGTTACCACATAACAAATATTACAAGTTTAAAGTCACAGTATGTATCCTTACTTTCGCTAGGTTCGATAAAGACAGAAAATCTTCTATTTGGAACTTTGCTTACAAAGAATAACTGAAGAAACAAACTATTTTACCTCATTAAAGTTGCTTGGAATTTATCAGCTTATCTACTAAGCATTTTAATTGCAAATAGAAACACTTCTTGATACCTTATGAATTTAAAATGTTTACTTGTTCGATCATACCTGTAAACCTTTAAGAACCAGTAATCTTTCTGCATTAGCATAAATGCTAAGTAAGCCCAGGATTCAAGGTTAGATTCCACCTACTTTCCATAAAGAAGACTCATCAGTAAACTGAAATAAAACAATATGCAAGTAAACCTTATTGTGTTATGAAAAAGAAACTGCTTAGCTAACATAATTTGAAATTATGTAATTCTAATAATTGAATTGTTTCTTTTTCTGCTAACCATTAGCGATTAGTAACCCGCAGATTCAACATTTTATGTTATCTCAAAAATTTTAAATTTTTGTGAAAAAATGGGGTTTTGACATGTGGTATCAGAGCACAAGGTTCAAACAGTAGGACTTTATGAAGCCCAACTAGCTTTTATGAAATAGTAAATTGAATTATTATGCTGATGTATTTTCTTTTAAATGTTATTCAATAGAGAAATTGTTTCTGTAGTTTAAAAAATAGGTATGGAAAGGCTGGAAGATTATGCAAAGGAGGAATCTCCATTTACTGAACTAGGAAACTTACCAAGAGATCCTATACCAGAAGACTTAACTACGAATTCCTCAGAACTGTTACAAACTGTAAAAGATCTAAAATCTTAAATGGAATTTGTAAAATGAGAGAATGAAATGATTCTGAGGGCTTAGGAGGAGATGAATAAGATCCTAACAGAAAGGTTTCAAACTGAGGGTAGGGGTAGAAGAACTGAATCATAAGATACAAGTCATTAACATAAATTTAAAAAGATGAAACATATTAAAAATGAAAGTAGTTCATCTTCAGAGGTGTTTAGTGAACAATAGAATTTCCATTCTACTAGTGATAATAGTGATGATAATCATTACACTAAAAAGAGGAAATACAAACCTTATGAGGAAATTTATGGGGAATTCAGGAACATAAAACCACCAACATTCAATGGAGAGACTAAGAAGGGGGATGAAGCAGAATCCTGGTTATCTGAGATGAAGAAGTACTTCCAGATATATAACTATTCTAACCAACTAAAGGCTAGAATGGCTATCTACAATATCTCAAGAAAGGCTGACATTTGGTGGCAGGACTTGAAGAGAGTTAAGGGAATAAAAGAGAAGAATGTAAATTGGAGTACCTTCAAGAGATACTTTAAAAAGAAATTTCTGTCTGAGCAATACTATAAAGAGAGAGAAAATTAATTTTATGAGCTTAAATTAGGATCAATGGCAATGAAAGATCTAAACAACAAGTTTTTGAGTCTGCTTAGGTATGTGCCATACCTTGTAGATGAGAAACCAAAGGTACAACCTTTCCTCAGCTGTATACCTTATCATATTAAGGATAGGATTGAATATGACAATCGAAAGACTTTGGAAGAAGCTATGAGGAAAGCTAACTTCTGTTTTGAACGTTATCAGAAGAAGGAAAGCATGGCCAACTGGAAGGCCAACAAAAATAATAACTAGTATGATCAAAAGAAGACAGATTTTGTGCCCAATAGAAATTCTAAGAACAATAAGGCTAGAAATTATCCTAACAAGAATTTCCAAGGAAATAAGAATAATTCACCAAGCAATCAGAATAATTCTAAGGGTAAAGAAATTGCTAATAACCATGGTAATTACACCAAGAATTTTGAACGCAAAGAACCTATAAAGTGTTGGGAGTGTAATGGCCCACACTATGCATCAGTCTGTCCTAATTGGAAAAAGATTGTTAGCAATATTCATACTATACAAGAGGAGATGACTGTTGGAGAATTAGCAAATACTATGCCCAGAATCATTGCAACCTTGGAGAATCGACAAGCAGAATATCAAACTTCCATGGTGGAAGTAGAAGGTATGATAAATCAAACCCCTATAACTATTTTGATTGATCCAGGAGCTAGTCTCAATTAGATTTCACCTAAAATGGTAGAAAAAAGTAAGTTGCCTGTTGAAAAATTTGAAAATTCTTGGTTGGTTCAGTTAGCCATTGGTGCTAAAAGGAAGGTAACTTGTTTTGTAAAAGAATGTGCAGTAGTTATGGATCATTTTGAAACCATTGTAAAGCTTAATGTATTGCCTATTGCTTCTTATTATTTACTCATTAGTATGGATTGGTTAGAACAACATAGGGTAATTCTAAATTGTTACAATAAAACCTTTACATGTTTAAATAGTGATGGAAAACCAGTAAGTGTAAAAGGAATCCCTAGAAAAACCACTATATTAAGGAATATTTCTGCTCTACAGCTTAAGAGAGCTGTTAGGAAGGGTTGTAAAGCTTATGCAGTAACAATAAATGATGAGGGGAATATAAATAAGACAGATAATTTAAAATTAAAAGACATACCAGTCTTAAGAGAATATGTTGATATATTCCTTGAAGAAATTTCGGGACTACCTTCGAAAAGGGAACTGGATTTTACCATTGAGCTAGTACCTGGTGTAGTACCTAGCTTGAAGTCCCCTTATTAAATGAAAATACTTGAACTTAACGAATTAAAGTCACAATTAAAGGAATTAATTGATAAAAAGTATCTTCGGCCTAGTGTGTCTCCTTCGGGGGCACTTGTCATCTTGTTTAAGAAAAAGGATGGGACCATGCGACTTTGCATAGATTAGCATTTGTTGAATAATATGACCATTAAAAATGGATACCCATTGCCGCGCATAGATGATCTGTTTGATCAACTACGTGGATCCACAGTGTTTTCGAAAATAGATTTAAGGTTTGGATATCATCAAGTTAGGATTAAAGATGAAGACATCTTTAAGAAAACTTTTAGAACTCCATATGGCCATTACGAGTTTGTTGTCATGCCATTCGGGCTTACTAATTCCCCAACTATTTTTATGTGTTTAATGAACAATGTTATGCACAAGTATCTAGATAAGTTTGTAGTCGTATTCATCGACAATATATTAATCTATTCAAAAACTGAAGAAGAACATAAAACATTTAAAAATTGTTTTGCAAGAGTTATGATATCATCAACTCTTTGCAAATTTTAGTAAATGTGATTTCTTCAAGGATAAGATTTAGTACTTAGGTCATGTGGTGACCAAGGAAGGGATTTCAGTACATCCCAAAAAGATAAAAGCAATTGAAGATTGGCTCGTTCCTAAGGATGTAATGGATGTTCGATCTTTCATGGGAATTACCAGTTACTACTGGAGGTTCATTGAAGGTTTTTAGAGGATTGCGAATCCGATAACTTCTTTGCAGAAGAAAGGGAAGAAGTTTGATTAGAACCAGAAATGCGAGAAAATATTTAAAAAGTTAAAAACTTTATTAACCAGTGCACCTATTTTAAGAATAGCTGATCCTAATAAGGAATTTGTAGTGTGCACTGATGCTTGCAATGATGGCTTGGGTGGTGTTTTGACTCAAGAAGGGCATGATATTGCCTATGAGTCTAGAAAATTAAAAATTCATGAAAAGAATTATGCAACTAATGATATGGAATTAGCAACTCTTATACATGCTTTAAAGATGTGGCGACATCACCTAATTGGTAGAAAATTTATTTTAATGACTGATAATAAATGATTGAAGTATATTATAGATCAGCCTAATCTAAATGCCAGACAAGCTAGGTGGCTCACTTTCCTAAGTGAGTATGATTTTGAAATTCAGCACATTAAAGGTAAAGAAAATAAAGTTGTTGATGCATTTAGGAATGCAAGGCTGAATTTTGCAATAGTTATCAGCACTTATACTACAGATTTGGATGAACAGCGTAAATTAGGAATAGAACAAGATGAAATTTACCAAAATTTACAAGCTAAAACTAAAGAAAATCCAACAAATAGCTTAAGTAAAGGGTACAGTTTGAATGCAAAAGAATTTTTACTGTATAAAGACAGAATGTATGTACCTAGCGTACCTAAAGTTAACTTGTTAATTTTGGATGAAATTCATAAAACTCCATACTCAGGTCATCCAGGCTATCAAAAGACTATAACTATGTTAAGAAAAGAATATTTTTGGCCAAATATGAAGACTGAATTAGCAGAGTATATTGCTAGGTGTTTTGAATGTCAGCAGGTGAAAACTAAACATCAACACCCAGCTGGATTACTTCAGCCATTACCCATTCCTAGTTGGAAATGGGAGATAATTAGTCTCAATTTTATTACTGGACTGCCTAGAAATCAGAATCTAAATGATTCTATCATGGTAGTGGTCGATAAATTAAGTAAAGCATCTCACTTTATACCTGTTAAAACTACATATAAGGCTGCAAACATAGCTGATATCTTTCTAAAACAGATTTTTTGACTGCATGGAATCCCGAAAGTCATAATCTCAGATAGAGATACTAAATTTACAAGAAACTTTTGGAAGTCTCTGTTTAAAGGATTAAACACTACATTAAATTTTAGTACTTCGTTCCATCCCCAAACAGATGGACAAACTAAAAGAGTAAACCAAGTACTGGAAGATTTATTAAGGATGTATGTAAAATATCAGCCAGGTAAATGGGAGGATTATTTGCATCTGGTAGAATTTGCTTATAATAATAATTATCAGGAATCAACCAGATTTAGTCCTTTCGAAATTTTGTATGGAAGGAAATGTAATACCCCCTATCTCTTTGAGTAATCCGGTGGATAGATTGGTATTAGGTCCTGAATTGTTAAAAGAAATGGAAGAAATTGTAAAGCAGGTACAAGGTAATATGAAGGTGGCACAGGATCAACAGAAAAGTCAAGAAGACCTTAAAATAACTCCAAATAAGTTTCAATTAGGTGAACACGTGTTCATCAAGGTGAGGCCCAAAAAGAGCTCTTTGAGATTGGGGAGTTGTGCAAAACTAGCACCTCGTTACTGTGGTCCATTTGAAATTTTGTCCAAGATTGGACAAGTAGTTTATCAATTAGCATTACCACCCAATCTAAGAGTACATAATGTTTTTCACATTTCTATATTAAAGAAATATGTTCATGATGTACTCATGTTGTTAACTAGAATGATGTACACGTGGAACTAGAAGGATATTTTCTGGTGGAAACGGATTGTATCCTCGGGCGGAGGGAGATCACACTTCGGAACCACACCATTGGACAGGTGAATGTGCAATGGAAGCACCTTAGTCCAGAGGAAGCCACCTAGGAATTGGAAATTAATATGCGAGATGCATTTCCAATTCTGTTCCAGGGGAATTCTGAGGATGAAGAATAAATAACATCGATGAGGATGCTATGTTCTAAGGGGGTGTGTATGTCACATGCCCCAATTTCGCAAAAACAATATTATCTTATTTGATTTTGTTTAAAGACAATATGTTAAATTTTATGCTAAGTTGTAATTGATGACTCAGCAGAGTCAACGATATTTAATGTAATTCCGAATATTTTAACTATAATAAATAAAGGTGGAGACAATAGCTTAGGTGAGCTGTTAAAAGGGTGTTTACTGGTCAAATTGGTGGAGGAGACTGGGTGGAGAGCTAATAGACATGTGGGAGCATCCTCAAACCACTTCCAACTATTGCAGGTTGCAACCTCTCTACATTTGGGGTCATGATCCCCCAAGAAAGTGGGATTAGAGCAGGTGGCTCAATTAATGACAACTGAACCAAAAGATCTAAGAAATATTTATAAAAATTCCCATTGAAGAGAGCTGAGGTTGCTCATTTCTATAGAAGTGATCATTTAGGTGAATGTACTTCAGAGAAATTCAATGGCAAGGGAATTTGTGGAAAGAGTTTGAGGGGTTAACTGCTAAGTGATCTAATGTATATTTTCAACTGAAGGATCTTACTGCTGAGTGCACAGTGATTATTGATTCATTGGACTAGTCTATTGTTTGCTTGCTCCACCATTTCTCAGCCAAGAATACTGGGAACAGGCTTGGGGGTCCTGAGGAAGCATTGTTTGAGCGCTCTCTAGGAGTTGGTAGGGAGGAACGACCTCCTAACACTGTTGTTGTCCATCCTAATCAGGTTCTACAATCTTTCTTTTACTGTTTTATATGGTTAAATGTGAATCTGACTGCTAAATGAATGTTAAATATTTAGTTGTAAAATGTTAGAGTTAGTAATCTTTTAGATTATAGAAGGAATGAATCTGAAATAGATGGAAAATAATTCTAATCTATGTTTTTCCACATCTAGAAGGACCATACCGTACTCCAGCATAGACATAGTATTTAAAGTAGATGAAGGCAATGATTAGAGATTGAAATGATTAGATATGTTATGCATTTTACAATAGCAATTTATTTCTGTGTGTAGATTATTATAAAAAAAGAACAATAACCCGGTTATTTATGTTATTGTTTTTACAAGTTTATTTTTGTAAATTTACTGGAAAAAAAATAGCAGTAAACTAAGGTAAAAGAATTATTAAGATAAGAAAATACTCTAGTAGTTAAGATATTGTGTTTACATACAATAGCTTATTCTTCTTTTTATTTTAAGTTAAAATATGCTAGAGGTAAAACTGTGTCATGATATAAATATATATATTTCCTTGTGTTGATTTAACAACTTTTTGCAAATGTAGTAGAAATAACCCAGTCAAACCACTTTGTTACATTCTTCTAAATAAAGAATTAAACTATAAATACTTAGTTTATTTACTAATATTATCAACTAACTAAGTATACATACATACATACATATATATATATATATATATATATATATTTCCTTGTGTTGATTTAATAACTTTTTGCAAATGTAGTAGAAATAACCCAGTCAAACCACTTTGTTACATTCTTCTAAATAAAGAATTAAACTATAAATACTTAGTTTATGTACTAATATTATCAACTAACTAAGTCTACAAATATTCGAACCCAAGTAGGGTGTTATTAAAATAATTAAATTATAAAGAACAAACTAAGTTACAGAGTTCATGTTCATCCTTTGAAAGAACTCCGAATAAACCTTATCTGTCATTTATTAAATAAAACAAATAGAATATGATAATAACTAACTTATAAATAAATGTCTGTTTATGAACATAACTATTTTTAAAATTACAAATAGGTAAACGCGTAAAGGTAAACTATAGGGTCGAAACCCTAAACAAATATTATATTCACAAATGACAAACATTTAAACTAATAGAGACTATTTAGATTCCATTAAGGACAAATGAAAAAGACAAATGTAATGTCTAAACTGGAAATTACTTATCACTGTAACCTTGATTAAAAATAAATTTAACAAATTAACAAAACCTATTAAAATAAATTGAAGAATTTATTTAAACATGGTTTTCCTTCAGGAACAACCCTAGCTCATATACCTGAGCAACAAGTAAAATTTATAAACTATCCATGACTGAGTGATGGCCTTAATATATTAACAAAAATCTATTATGAAATAAATTAAAATGTAATGATATTCATTCACTGTCAAATACGGTAAAAATCCTGAGTACACATACTATCAAATAGTAATACTGTAAACCGAGTCCGAGCTCGAAGACAAAACTGTCTTAACAAAACTATTGTTTTACATTAACAAGCCATAAGGCTAAACATTTAAACCAAATACAACACCCAGCTCACGGCTGGGTTTACCCATTGACTAGAGAGGGTTTGAAGACTTGTTAAAAACAACAACAACCTTTAAAAAGAGACTACATAACTAATGGCAAAGCTTGGAAAGCTTCCAAGCTCAGGGTTTCTCCAATCAAAAACCCTAATACAAGCAGGGAAAGAACCCAAACATTGACCACAGGGATTACTCGTTGAAGCCACGAAACCTTGGAGATAACCAGCAATACTTTCTTCACTTTTTGCAAGAATGGTCACAGGTTCCTGCAAGAGCACTTTGTTTTGCGTATTAGTTTCAAAACTCCTTAATAATAAAAACTACTGTAAAAATGATTTTAATATGAAGTATTCTATTCAGAATACAAAACTATAATTTTGTTTTTACTTGGTTAAGGAGAATGAACAGTCCTTCCACGGGGCTGTCACTAACAGTAAGGTGTGCCCTCAGTTTCCAAACCCTACGACGTTGGCAAAGCACAAACGAACAGCAAGACAAACCTAGGTTATCATCACAGTGACAGGCTACAAGAAGCAGTATGGAGTATAGGTAGGCCGCAAGCCAAGTATAGTGAATCCAACTGAAGGTTTTACAAAGAAATGGCAATAAGACTAAGTATTGAAGGCTACAACAATAATAAACCAAGACTCGAAAAAAACTGGAGCAAGAAGAAACTCATGGTGGCCATGAGACCTTGCAGATAGCCCGAAGGCCAACGCAAACTACGGAAGTAGAATGACAAGGGTTAGGGTTGCATCGGTTATATATATCTCCAACACTTGTCCAAGATAAAACCACGTGTCCTTAATATTACAAACCATGCAATGGGTTGATTTAAATAGTTTTCCTGCAATCCAATAATATCCAATTATTTATATAATTATTTTTAACAAATGATGTGTAAAACTATAATGTATTCCTTTGTTTATCATGTTGTAAATCATATATATTGCCTATCATATGATTTGTGTACTCATCATTGGCATTTGGATAACAACGTTAAGTTAATGTTGATCAAGCAAAAAGGTGATCACCACTTAAACATTGGTTAATCCTGAATTCGCTTATGCTTACAACAAGTAGGCTCATATAATTACGTAACCATGATATATGTATACATTTAATCCAAACTCATTTCATATAATCCAAAACTCAAATGGTTGTAAGCTATGAAATTGAAATGAGATTGGATAGCATAGTAAAGGATTATATATTCATAAATTCTTTTACGATGTTCAATTTGGTTTACATTTTCTTAAGACACTAGTTGCTTCTCAACATGTGATTTGCTAGTGATTTACCATGATTACTTATGCGTAAGATAATATTATGTTTATACAAGATAACTTGAACTTAGCATAGGATAAATGTTGATTATAATAGAAATATTTATCTTAAGAGCTGATGTAAAGAGTAACTTAATGTAAGAAAGGCGTGAAAGTAATAATGAAAATTATATGGAATAATTCTACTCATGTCCACAGTCAATTGGATCAACATGGATTGTCTTTGATTTAAGAAGTAAAGGCAAACAATTTTCCATGTGAGATGGTGCAGTTGTTTTACACTAATCAAATTTATAATATCAAGAAGTTTACAGGCTGTAAGTTTTCCTACAAAATGCAAATATTGATAAGCTTGATACTCAAGTAAATAATATGATAATGTATATGATACAATAGTACATGCAGTATGACTTTTATGAGGAAGCTAAAAACCTATTAATGAGAAAGTAATTTGCACATATAAGTAATAGGTTGATACTTACTATACTAGTAAGTTGAAAATGAAATCAAATTCCATATCTTAATGAGAATCTTAATATCAGTATAAATAGAAGCTATTCAAGGTACAAAAACCAATAGTACCATAAGTATAACATTACAGGATATGCATATCAAAGTAGAAGTTACCACGTAACAAATATTACAAGTTTAAAGCCACAGTAAGTATCGTTACTTTTGCTAGGTTCGATAAAGATAGAAACTCTTTTATTTGGAACTTTGCTTACAAAGAATAACTGAAGAAACAAACTATTTTACCTCATTGAAGTTGCTTGGAATTTATCAGCTTATCTACTAAGAATTTTAATTGCAAATAGAAACACTTCTTGAAACCTTATGAATTTAAAATGTTTACTTGTTCGATCATACCTGTAAACCTGTAAGAACCAGTAATCTTTTTGCATTAGCATAAATGCTAAGCAAGCCCAGGATTCAAAGTTAGATTCCACCTACTTGCCATAAAGAAGACTCATTAGTACACTCAAATAAAACAATATGCAAGTAAACCTTATTGTGTTATGGAAAAGAAAATACTTATCTAACGTAATTTTAAATTATGTAATTCTAATCATTGAAATGTTTCTTTTTCTGCTAACCATTAGCCGTTAGTAACCCCCAGATTCAGCATTTTATGTTATCTCAAAATTTTTAAATTTTTGTGAAAATTTGGGGTTTTGACAATGAGAAACATGAAAAATTGTAGGTTGTTGATGTGTTTGAATATTATCTTGATGATATTCAATCACTTGTTTTGGTGTAAGAGGAACTTGATTTTCCTCTTGAAAATGGTTACACACTTTTTGAAGAAGTGCATGACTCCACCACCTTGGAAACAACACATGAGGAAAGTTTTGCATTTTTAAGGGAGGTAAATAATCCTACCTCTATGGATCCTTCACATGATGAAAAAATTTCACTTTATTATCATTTAGGTGAGTTGGTTCTTTCTCCTACATCCTACACTTTCAAATTTTGCAGCATTCATCATAATGAAGTATGGGTGAAAGGCTTTTTTTATAGTGCCACTTGAAGAGTATGGAATTTATATCTCTCCTTTTGATGACGATGAAATGATTAGAGAACCATATTATTTACATTTGTAGAAGCATCATTTATCACATTATGATGATACACATCTACATGGGCACCTATGATGTTCACTTAAGTCACTTGGAGACTCATGCTTTCCCTTGCTCATTGCCTAGTCTATTTGATGTTGGAGGAACTTCATCCCACACTTGGGTGAAGAGATATATGATTGAAGAACATTATTATTGGTAGAAAAATACTTTTTTATTTCATGATGATATACATATTCATGGGTGTATTGATGAGACTTCTTTGATCCACTTGAAGTCTTCATGTTTTCTTTGCTCCTTATTTGGTTCAGATTTTGGTGGAGGTTCTTCATCCACTTCTTGGGTGAAAGAATACATGGCTTATTATCTTGATGCACATTATATTATTTTGGATCAGCATTATGGTACATGTAATCCTCACCTATGTCTTTGGGGAAGATCCGATATAATATTTGATGCTTGTGTGCATGGTTGACATGATGATCTACTTACTTGGATGTATAAGCACTTTCCTGATTCTTGGATGAGGTAACATCTTGATGTACATTTGTATTATGATTTATGCACTTTCATGATCTATAATTTGTACTCATAGTGTTTGTAAGGGTGCAATACCAACAATGGGATCCTGCAATTGCTTGGTTTCATCTCACTTGGAGTAGCAGTTTGATTGTTGGTTTGAGAAAGCAAACCAACCTTCAGTTATTTGAGTTCATCTTTGCAAAGTAGTGTTATAGTTTCCTATGTGGGAGACCTTTTGAGAGATGGATTAAATGTTCACATTCTTGTTTTTCATGGAATTTCAGCTCAGACATTTCACACCATGCATGTATCATGATCATATGGAACCCTGGGTTCATTTTTGGTTTCATTGGTTTCAATTTTTGGGGCAACAAGTAACATTGGAGATTTAGTCACCACTTGGGAAGATGATTGTAATCATAGTAGTGAACAACAAGCATGGTGGTTCCTCTCTGATATTTTCTTGGAATATTAAGAAACTCAAATTTTGGTAACTCGGTACCAACTTCAAAGAATTATACAAAAGCAAAAAGGGGTGAAAGTTCAGAAAAGGTTTCAAAAATATGGAGGTAAAGGTTATTTGTACAAATTTGGTTTTTATGGATTTGATTGATCCTTTTGTTTTAGTGGTGATGTTATAGGATATATCAATACACACAATCCACATCTATTTACTTTTGGGAACATAAAATTGCAGTACATGAGCACCACTACTAAAATTGCAGCTAAAGAAAATTAATGAGTAGAACCATAATAGAGCACTTGGTGCAAAGGAAGGAGTAGCAAATGAGGATGCCACTTGGGTATGAAAAATATTGAAACATACAATCTTGGAATTTCTTTAGGACAAGCAATATTTAGTGGGGAGGATTTTTCATGTCCCTAATTAAATAATTTCCAAATAAGACTATTTGCAAATAATGTTTCACCAACATACTAGTTCCCTAGGTCGAGATGGAGACATAAATTTTGTAATAAGGGGCTATGGGACCCAAGAGGAATTTATTTTACCATATTCACATTTAATTGGGTAAAATAAATGATAAATTCTAATAAAATAAGGTGGCATAGGTTCATGAATACACTCGGAATCTTGTGGAGCCTTTGGGTGACTAGATTCCTCGCACACTTTGCATGATATTCATCCAAATTCAAGCACATGGGTAAGGTAACATTATTGGATGGTAATGGGATTTAAAATATAATATAATGAGCCAAGGAAGTCGAATTGGTAAAGGAGGGTAAATCCCATGGAATATTAAGAGACTAGAAGATAAGGTGTGCCACTTGGAAGGAGATTATATGCACTCTATGACAAGAAATGATGGAATATTCTATGACAAGTATGACAAATTCAGACCTGATTTCTGAAATATGAAAAATCTAACATGTTTGGTTTAAAAATATCCACCAAGACGTCAAATTTTGGAGTTATAGGAAGCCATTCAAATTGGGGAAAGAATTGGAGGATGAAGAGGAAGACAAGTGCCATGAGAGTTACTAAACCACTAAGATGAGTTGGAGGAAGCTCATAGAGGGAAATTTGACATTAGGAGGCATAATTAATTTTATAAAAGGATTTCATGAGGAAGGAGAATATATTTTTATTTTTTTTAATTGGCCTTTGGAATTTTGGAGAGCTTTTCCTTGTCCATTGCATGGTGAGTGCACACTTACACTGCTATTTAACCAATTTCTAGGGAGTTGGATTCCTTTCCAAGTTGGTTGATGGAGAGGCCATTCAGAAATCTCATGAGATATTAATGAATGAGTTTTATTTGCAGTTTTATTTTCCATACAATCGAATTCTCGTCTATCTCCCCTTTCTCTCATTCATTCTTCTCCATTCCCCGCACTGTGATTTGACGGCGCACTTGTTGGAGTGATTCTTGCGTCTTGATGAGGATGGTTGATGCCCAAGATTTGATTTATAATGTATTTATATATAATATCATATCCATATTCTCTGTAATTAAAAATATAATAAATACATGTATGAAAGGCTCGCATTCCCAATGCTCTTGAATACTAGTTTTCATGGATTTGGATTCAATATTGAAGTAGCTTTATATCAGATTTGTATGATTACATATATATGAGTTTTATGATGTATGAGAATCGATATATGATGGATATATCTGTAATATTATGTCCACATTCTCTGTAAGTCGAAATATCAGAGATACATGTATGAAAATCTTGCATACTCATGCCCTTGTATTACTAGTCTTCATGGATTTGGCTTCAATCTTGAAGTAGTTTTATACCAGATTTGTATGAGGGATATTTGATTAGTTGGATGATGTTTGGAAATACATATATGATGTATTCATATTTTATTTAATTTCCATATCCTCTATGGGTCTAAATCCAAGAAACTCATGTGTGAAAAGTTTGCATTCCCATGCCATTGAATCACTAGTTTCCATGGCTTTAGCTTCAATCTTGAAGGAGTATTGTATCAGATTTTTATGAGGGATGTTATTTGATTTTGATGATTTTGATAGATATATATGATGTTTTACTTTGTATTTTCATGTCCCTATTCTCTGTGGGTTGAAATGAAAGAAATCCATATGTGAAACTCTTGTAATTCCATGCTACTAATTCACTAGTTTTCATGTATTTGACTCCCATATTGAATGAGTTGTATACCAGACTTGTATGAAGGGATTTATATGGGGTTTAATAATTTTGTTGAATCCATTGGTATTTTTTATATGGTCCCTATATGTCACATCCTGATGTGAACCTTTAACTCTACCTTTCATATGTCAAAAATCGAGCTAGTTATGCAATTTCCCCATAAGAATTTTCACTGAAAGTTATCAAATGAATGTGGAAATATATAACTAGTTTTTATAACCAATAACCATGTGTAATGAAATTCCATGAGTTCTAATATCATTTTCCATAATTTTCCTACAAATTTTGGAGGTTTGTACATGAGTTGGGAAGCCTTGTTGGCCTACACCCTAGGGAGAATTTCATCACAATTTCCTAGTAATTTTTGGCATTTTTGTCATCATCCCCAAATAAGGTTTCAAAGGTATAAAGTCTGATCCAAATTATCCATAAACCACCTTGGGATGTTTTATGTCTCACCATACCATCTCCTTTCACATTTGGGACCATTTTATGAAAGTTCGAACCCTCTATAATCATGACTAGTTAAGATCGAATCTTGCTCAATTTGTGCATTTCTCCAAAATTACAAAAAAGGGACATTACACACATGCACTGACCAATTTTTTTTTCATATTCCAATAGAATTACTTAATATTGGTTCTATATCATCATGAATACCAAACAAATGCCCAAATAAAATACAAATACCTGAATATTTGGCAGTGCAACTATCATCTTAACATTTTCTTTCTCATACATCACACTTTACCACACAAGTGGGTATACATTGATTTTATTTAGAGACTACAAGATGAGCCTTTTTATGCATGGGATTCTATCCATTATTTTTTATATCCAAATCCATTTTCATCGTGGGATCATTGATGTATTTTCGGTCACCAAATCGAATCTCTTGGTCTCTTTTTCGACTCGTCTATCATGCGTTCCTGCATTTGTCCATAAATTCCCACAAGGAAGATGAAAGAAATATCAGTTTCACCTTGGTGTGTTCATCCTCATCACATATTCATAGGGGTTGCAAAATTTATGGTTCCTCCACATTCTCACCATTTTCACACCCTCAACAATGCCAGATTGAAATAGTACTTGTTGGTGACAATGGAATCATTTTCCAGCTTCAATGCATCGCTCCACTCTATGAAATTCATGCCTACAACTTCTGAGATTTGGCCCTCTAGGAAATGCTTAATTCATGCATAAGATATGATATAAATGATAATATATTTCCTCATATATCAAACCAGACCCAGATTGAGTAGTAGTAGATCAATACAACAACATTTTGATACACAACTGGTCAACAAAACAATTATTGAGCTCTTTAGGAAACAATAAGCATCCTTTCACAACAAATTGAGAATTCTTACATAGTAAATAATATTTTTTTATCGATCCTCTAGTCACAAACCTCATAGAACTATAACATCATAACATTCACATTGGAAAAATATACTTGCAGTATAGTATCCTACGTAGGCATTAACATACACACTCTATGCACTGACATGAAAAACCACACGAAATGAAACACATCACATTAATATACTATATTATGTACAAAACAAAAATTTTACAAGATCTTCATTATACTGGGCCTGCTATGAGGGAGCTATGCCCAAACTTGCTCTTGTAATACCCCTATTTCAACCCTTAGAATGTATTGACCTAATATGTAAATATTGTCTATATGCGGTGTGTAAATTCCTAGCACGGAGTTCAAGGCCAATGGCCCGCTAGTGAATAATTGGTGTTTAAAATGAAGGTAGTTTATGTTAGTATTAATTAATCCTTTCTTTCCCCATTTAGTGTAATTGTCCATTTTCCTAGCTTAAGAGGTCTACATCACTTCACTAGTGCATGTCAGACACACCTAAGGGAATCCTACCACTTAATGTGCCTCTCTACATGAGTTTAGGAGTCCTAGGGACCAATCCCTATAATTTAATAACCCACTCTAAGTACCACCAGCAATATCCTTTAGTTGACACTGGTAGGTATTTAATTATGTTCACTTGTGCTCTGATTACCATTAGTTAGTTCATTCTCAGTCATTCTAGCACTATTTTGCATGATTTAAGGGAGTGTGGGTTCCTTTGTCCACCTACCCTCTTCAGTTAACTAATTGTAGACTCAATCAGTGATATGGAGTTCCATCAGTGAGCTCTAGTGGTGCCTTTTCCCACCTAAGTTAGCATCAGAGATAGTTTGAATTGGTGAATGCAAATCATATCCATTATATTGAAATTCTCCCTATTGTATGACTATTGTATTACAAAGACATTAATGATAATCAATGTAATTCTATTCTGGCCATTTTTTCCCTCATTGGTGTGTAATTTTTTCCATGATTCTATTAATTAGTTTACTTTGAATTATGCATTATTATGAAACCCTCTTTTTAGATTGCTTTCATTCAGGCATGAGGATCCATGATTCACTAAAATTAACATGGTATCAAATCAAGTATTCAGGATGATAACAAACCTCAGAAACTTCAATTGATGCACCAAAAGCAATTGAGTTCCACATAAATCCTGTAATTATTTCCTTGTTCCCTCTGGATTTTGTCCAGATAAGTATATCCAGGTGTGATGAACCAAGAGAAAGTGAACATGTCTAAGTGGAGAGTATTTGATTTGGTGTGATAGTGATGTGAATGGTTTTGCAGTGTTTTTGCAGGTACATTCAAAAATTTCATGAAGAATTTGTTGTTTTAAAAGCTATGAAATGGAGAATTCAACATATTTGACTCTTAGAATCCTTACATCCTTCAATTACCTTCATTGGAGAGAAGATATGCAAATTTTCTTATGCAGGAAGGGTCTATACAGGGTCACCATGGATAGAGAAGTTGAACCCCGGTACTATCTTGAAAAATTCAAGTATACGAATAATCTTGATGAAGATTTTGGCTTCATGTGCATCCACATCTCATGGGAGATATTGTTCCATATTGATGTACTCAAGACTCCAAAAGAAGTATGGGATAAGCTTGAATCCTTGTTTGGAAAATAGGATCAGATGAGGGTCCATATCTTAGAGAATGAGATGGTAGCACTACAACCTAGTAAATTCAAAACAATCCAAAAATTCTTCGCTAAATTCAAATCCCTTGTCATGCAATGCAAGTAGTGTGGGATTGAGAAGAAGTATGAGAAACTGGTGCTCTCCATTCTGAGCAAACTAGGGTTATAATTCTCAATGTTTGTGTATACTTTCCATTATGGGAGATTGGCAACTCCAAATTGGTGAATGCCATCCATAGATGCCTTCATAGAGTCACTAATCTAGGAACAAGATAAGTTGATTTAGATGGGATTTCTCTAAGACTCCAAGAATCATGCTCTCTTATCTATAGAGACAAAGAATGCACAAGGAAAGTGGAAGCAAAGAGGGAAAGAGAAGAACAACAATGATATGAATCCAAAGTATAAGTAGAGTCCACCAAATCGAGCCTCTGGTTCCAAGAAACTTATGCACATGAATTTTGACAAAGCCAAGTGCTCTTACTGCAAGAGAGGATTTCATCTAGAGAACTAATGTATTAAGAATACCATTAACCAAATGTCTAAGCTCCTTGAACAAAACAACATTTCCCTTCCTGAAGGTGCAAAGAAGTATGATTCTAGTAATAAGACAAAATAATATGAGAGTGCCATGCTTTGAAAGTAGGCTTCACTTAGTCAAAGTCATATCTCATTGATTCTGGATATTCCAACCACATGGTTGCCTCCAAAGAGTCATTCACCTCTCTATATATCTCTAGAGTACCAAGCATCCATATGGGAGATAATTCACAAATCCCAACTGTCGTAAAAGGCTCCATTAAAATTGAGCATGGAAAGTTCTACAATGTACTCTATGTTCCCTCCCTATAAACAAAACTATTATCTGTATAACATATGATACATACTAGCTCTCCTAAGAGAGTCACATTTGATATTAACACAATGGCAATTTCAGAAGTCTCTACTAGACATATGATAGAGAAAGGAGTTTCAAATAATTCCTTCAAGGCATATGAGTTTTCTCAATTTCTTTCTAATTCATATCCTAGTTCCTTATTGACTCATGCCAATAACACAAACAAGTTGTGGCATGAAATATTTTGCCACCTGAACTTCAATTATCTACAATAGTTGCATAATGAAAAGATGGTTGAGGGACTACCTCTCATCAAATATTCTGAAGGAATGTGCATGGGTTTCTTGATAGGGAAACATATAGAAAAAAGGTATGAGTTTGGGAGGGAAAGAAGAGATTCCTCCACATCAGATCTAATTCACAGTGAGGTCTTTAGACAAATTCCTGCAACATCTATGAATGGATACAAATATTTTCTGACCTTCATTGATGATTGTTCACGGTATTCATGGGTATACTTTCTGAAGTAGAAGTATAGGGTATTTGAGACCTTCAAAACCTTCAAATACTTGGGTGAGAACACTCTTAGAAAGAATATCAAAGCACTTAGATATGATAATGGTGGTGAGTATGTTAAAAGAGAATTTCAACGGCTTTGTGCATCAACAAACATTCAAATGAAACACTAAATCCCANAGAAAGAATATCAAAGCACTTAGATATGATAATGGTGGTGAGTATGTTAAAAGAGAATTTCAACGGCTTTGTGCATCAACAAACATTCAAATGAAACACTAAACCCCATACATGCCACAATAGAATGGTTTATATAAGAGGAAGAACAAAGCCTTAAAAGAGATGGATACATTCCTACTAGAAGAAATAAATATTCCTCCATAACTGTGGGCTAAGGAAGTCAATTGTGCTTCATATGTCCAGAACATTGTACCCTAGAAGTTGGTGAATGGGGCTGCTCCTTCTACCCTAGAATTTGGTGAATGGGGCTGCTCCTTTTGAAAATTTGATGGGACATAAGCCCAATTTCTCACATTTGAGAGTTTTTGGCTCCAAAGCATAGGCCATAATTTCCACTTACAAGAGAAAAGTCTTCCAAGCCCAGACTAGCGAATGCATACTTTTGTGATATGCAAATGATTCTAAGGCATACAAGCTGATGGACCTTGCATCCAAAAAGTGCTTCATAGAGCGTGGTGTGCAATTTGAATAAGATTAGCTGCATGATCCACACTCAACCAAAGAAGAAGAAGGTATAATTTATCATTCATTTCAATTTGCAGATGATGATGTATTGTCTAATGTTTCAGATTTAGAAGAAGATGATCAAGATAATCATGATCTTGATATTAATATTGAACCTCAAGAATATCAATATCGAGATCCAACACCTACTCCCAATCAGAGGCCTAAATGGCCTAAAATATTATTGAAGCAGCTAGGAATAGTGCTAGGGATCCAGCTAAGAAAAGAAGAACGAGGTCCTAGTATCAGGATGAACATGTTGCACTCTCCCAATCAGATCCACTTCTCCTAAAGAGGTGATTCATGACTATGGGATAATATCCTTGGTCATTCAAAGAGGTTTGCTATGATCCAAGATGGCAAGAATCTATGGATGACGACTTTGATTCACTACAGGACAATAAAACCTGGGATATTTTCACTTTGCCTCTTGAGAGGAATTTAGTTCAGTGAAAATTGATCTACAAGACCAAGATAACATATTATGTAACCACAAATAAGTACAAGGCTTGGTTGGTGGAAAAGGGTTACTCACAATTCCATGGGCTTGACTACAACAAGACATTTGCTCCTATAGCAAGAATGGAATCCATAAGGCTAGTTTTTTCCATTACATCTTCAAATAGGTGGGAGGTACATCACATGGATGTGAAGAGTGCCTTCCTCCATGGTGATATAGAAGAGGATATCTATATGAGAAAAATTGAGGGGTGCATTGAATATTCATCACTATTTTGCAAACCAAGGAAACATCTCTATTGGATCAAGCAAGCCCTAAGGGAATGGTATGCCAAGATGGATGCCTTCCTTATGTCACAAAAAATTGAGAGATGCATATCTAACTGTAATTTATACATATAGTATAAATGGGGCTTCCTATTGTTGATTATTCTATAGGTGTATGACTTTCTCATTACCAGTACCTCTATTGCTAGATTGATAGGAATGAACTCAGCTTTGAGTGAATCTTTCACCATGACTGATCTAGGATTTTTAAGGAATTTCATTGGTCTTGAAGTATATCAAAAGGCTTCAAGAATCATGATTACACATTATAGATACATTGGATACTTACTCAAAAGATTTCACATAACAAATTGTAAAGAAACACCCTTCCCCTTCCTATCTGACATTAGGTTGGAAGAATGTGGTTCCACACCACTGGTTGACAATACACTCTACAGACAACTTATTAGAATCCTATTGTACCTCACCCATTCAAGGACATATTTGTCATATGTTGTGAGTGTTATTGCAAGATACATGCATGAGTCACAGAAGATGCACTGGAAAGAATCAAAGCACATCTTGCATTATGTGCAAGGTATTAGGGAGTTTGGGATCCATTATTTAGATGATGCATAACCTGATGATTGGATACATTAATTCAAACTAGGATGGTGATAATATTTACATGAAATCTACGTCAGGTTTTGTGTTCATTGGGGGATTGATAAATTTTCTTAATTGCTTAGATGATATTCTAAACCAATTTATAATGGTAGTATCATTGAAAGAACAACAAGTAGAGTCACACAAGAGAACATAAATATTTATTTTTGGAAACTCTTCTGGGGGAGATAACCCAACAAAACTTCCTCAATATAGAACTCAACCAAAACAGTGTAAAACCCCAAGAGAAATTATTCTCTCTCCTTTTGGTACACATCTTATTCTTCCTGTAGCAGGCTAGTTTGAGTGAAAGTGAGTACAAATGAAGGAGGAACCTCCCTATTTATTTTTGACTCTTGACTTGACCTAAACCCTAACTGGGCTGACTTATCTAACTCACAGGTCTGACTTGACTAGTATGAAACCAAAATAATATTTTTAATAATGATTCAATGGAACTATTGACTTGACTTACATCCAAAGGTTTACATTGATATGTTCGATGACTCTTACATGAACCATTACATAAGTGACAACTCTTGAAGGATGAATACAATTAGTACAACTAGAATATTTTCCAAAGTTACAATATTTTAATTCTCCCTCTTAACTACGAAGCAATTCTATACCATCAATAACCACTACCACCACTGTACATATGATTGGCGAGTCTCTATTTGTCATAGGATGTATTGGAACAACATCATGCATCTTCATCATCAATCTCAGTATGAGAATATTGGATCATCTTATGCAAGTTCCTCTACAATATTAGTAAGTGGATGTTGAATCTTCTTCTGCATTATAGGTATGTGGATATTGAGTCTTTCTTCTGCAATATCAATATGTGTATGTTGAGTCTACTTCTAGAATATCAGTATGTGGATATTGATTCTTCTTCTGCAATACCAGTATGTGGATATTGAATCTTCTTCTACAATATCAGTGTCTGGATACTACATCTTCTTTTGTCACATCACTATGTGGATACTAAATCTTTTTCTGCAACATCATCATGTGGATACTGAATCATCTTCTATCATATCAGTATGTAAATACTAAATCATATTCTTCCATATCTGTATGTGGATACTGTATATTCTTCTGTCACATTAGTTTGTGGATAATGGATCTTCTTTTGTCACATTAGTATGTGGATACTGAATCATCTTTTGTCATACTTGTATGTGAATACCGAATCATCTTTTTCCATATCAGTGAGTAAATACTGAAGCATCTACTTGCAACATCAGTATGTAAATACTAAAGTAACAACAACAACATCATTAGCATGTTAGTGCTAAAACCTCATCATCAATAAATAAATGTTGGATCATTATTTTTACAATCAATAAAGTATTGAAACCACCTCATCAATCATAAATATGAAATTACTGAACTTGCTGCATTAACATCAGTATGAAAATACTGAAACTACCTTGTCATCATTACTGTGAGAATACTGAATCTATGGCATCAATCATCAGTATGAAAATACTGATTCTACCTCATCAACATCAGTATGAGAATACTAAATCTACCTCATAAATATCAGTATGAGAATACTGCATCTACTGCATCAATCATCAGTATGAAGATACTGAAACTACCTCATAAACATCCGTATGAAAATCCTGAATGTACCTCATCAATATCAGTATGAGAATACTAAACCTACCCCATCAACATCATTATGAAAATACTGAATCTGCCTCATCAACATGAGTATGAAAATACTAAACCTACCTCATGAACATTAGTATAAGAATACTGAACCTTCCTCATCAGTATAGGAATACTGAAACCACCTCTTTCCTATTGTCCTTCTATAGAAGCATCATAGTGGGTTCTCTGGTATATCCACCTAGGCATTTTGAATGACTTACTAACCCTTTCGGGCCAACAAGATTAGTCAGACAGATGGATCTCCCTGGGGACCAAATATGTATTGTCTGAATTACTAACCCTTTTTGTCAAAAAATCCTATCTAGGCATAATAATACCCCTAGGATCAACATGCCTCATCAGTGTTACTAACCCTTTCAAGCCAACAAGCCTAGCCACACATACCCTACCCTCAACCGAGCTACCACAACACTGCAATATAAATAATTCTACCTATTCTACTCCCTCTTTCAATGGAGGTCCTTTCGGACTACAACAACCTTTTCTATAAAGTATTCAAAATTTACACGAGACAGAGGCTTAGTCCACTTGTTTCTCTATAGGAACATATTTGAGCTCTAAATCTCCCTTCTACACCATATCCCAGATGTAATGATATATGATTTTGATATGTTTCAACTTATCATGAAACACCAAGTTTTCTATCATATTAAGACAACTCTGATTATCGCAATGGATATCAGTCACATACAAATTTGTATCAAATAATATTTCCAATATCTTGCGAAGCCATACTTGTTCACTACAATTTGATCATGTTTCTATGTATTTGGATTCTTTTGTGCTGAGTGCAATATTGGATTGGTTTTTGTTGAACCATGATATCCTAATCCCAAACTAAAACAACATCCCAAAGTGATTTTTCTGTCTTCGCCACTTCCTGGACAATATCAATATATAAATCCATGTAATATGATCTTGCCATCTGATGCATATTTGAGACCATAATCTAAAGTCCCATTTAGGTACCTCATCACATGTTTTGCTCCTACTAAGTGAATGTTTCTGGGATTGACCATATACCGACTTAAACTATTTACAAAAATACATATATGACGCCTTGTATTGGTTAAGTTCATTAGTGAACCAATAATCTATCTGTATAAGGTAACATCCACTATCTCTAAAGAATCATCATTCAAGAGCTTCAAATTTGTTGTCATTGGATTAGTCATAGGCTTAGAATCGATCCTCCAAAATATCTTTAGGATCTCTACTGCGTATTTTCCTTAGTTTAGAAAAATCTCGTCTAGATACTACCATACTTCAAGACTTAGAAAGTAGTGCATCATTCCAAGGTCTTTCATCTAAAAATTCTACAACGAGCTTCTTCTTGCATTCACTGATGGGATTTTCTTCACCTGTCAAAAATAAATCATCTACATATAGTAGTAGTATCATAAGCCCATAATCCTTAACTTAATAGTAGAGGTTGGAATATACTTTACTCTTTTTAAATACCAAACTCATTAGGAAACTATGAATCCTTCCATACCATGATAAGGGGGATTTCTTCAACCCATACAATTCCTTTTTAAGCTTGCATACATGAGTTTTCTAATTGCCTCTCTCAAAACCTTTCGGTTGTTCAATGTAGAATTCTTCTTCTATTACTCCATTTAGGAAAGTTGTATTTACATCCATGTGATGTAACTTCCACTTCATATTGGATTCCAATGAAAGGATGGTTCTAAATGAGGTGTACCTTTATATTGGTGCAAAGGTCTCCTCATAGTTGATTCCTTCTTTTTGAGAGAACCCACGAGCTATGAATCTTTCCTTTTAATTCTCTATATTGTTCTCTGTTGAATGTGTTGTTTTGTAGATCCATTTTGAGGATAATACTAACTTCTTCTTTAGTCTTGGTACTACTTCCCATACATCATTATTTATAATGGATTAGTATTCCTCAACCATAGAATCTAGCCATTCCTTCTGCTTCATTTATTCCTCAAAAAATGTGGGTTCTTTGTCAACGATATTGCACATCAAAGCCACATAAATGGGGTATGGATTTGGCTTCTTTATTTCTTTGATTGTTCCTTCTGGGACACCATGTATTTATTCTTCTTCAATTACTTCTCATGCCCAAGAAAGCCTTCTTTTGCATGAGATCATCTCACCAGGAAATTCTTTAGGCATCTGAGGTTTTGTCATGTCATGGTCCTTAGGTATATGTTCTTCCTCCTCATTTCTGACTGGTTTAGAAACTTATGCATCTCTAGGAGTTGCATTCTCCCCTTTGTCATACTTGTATTTCCTTGATTTTTTTAAAGATGTATCTTCGTCAAAAATAACATATCTACTTAGCTCAATTTGATGGTATCCCAGGATATAGATTCGATAAGCTTTTAATTTCTCACTATATCATACAAACAATCCCTTATTTCTTGAAGGATCCAACTTTGATGATATATCTTTGGGAATGTGTATGTATACTAGACAACCAAATATTTTTAGATGATTGACTTCAGGATTTTTTTCGGTAAACACCTCCTCCGAAGTATTATTCTCGGTGACACTATGAGATATTCTATTATGCACATATACTGTAATTCTAGTTTCTTCTTCCCATAGTTACATAATTAGTTCTTGATCATGGATCATGGATTTTACAAATTCCATGATAGATCTATTCTTCCTTTCTACCACACCATTTTGTTGTGAATTATAGGGAATGGTGAGCTCCCTCTTTATCCTAGCTTCTTTGCAGTACTCATTGAATTCACCTGATGTGAATTCTCCTGCATTATCTGATCTTAAGGTCTTGATCCTATTTTTAGAGAGTTTTTTTACAATATCCTTAAACTCCTTGAAATTCTCAAACAATTCATCCTTATTCTTTAAGAAATAGATCCAATTTTTGTGGGAGTAGTCATCAGTGAAGGAAGCATAGTAAATATACCCACTTAATGAAGTAGTTTCCATTGGTCCACATACATCTGAGTGAAGAATGTCTAGAATCCATTTTTCTTTATTGTTACTACTTGGATAAGGGTTCTTGGTATTATTTACTTGTGCACATCCTTTTCACACTCCTCATGGTTTATCTAAATTTTTTGAGAACCTGTCACCACCTTTCTCACAATTGGTAATGCATTGTAATGTACATGAGCAAGTATTTTGTGCCATAACTCACATGGGATTATGTTGCTAGTCATCAAAGCCGATTCTACATATCCATTTAATATGTAGAGTCATCATTATTCAACTCCAATCATTACTGTATCATGTATAGTTTTTCCTTTTGTCCACATAAGAACTTCACCATCTACAAAATAAACACTAAAACCTTTATTATCTAAAGCTGAGATAGAAACAAGATTCTTCTTTAGTCCTGTGACATATAGGTCATCCTTAATCTTCATGGACTTTCTTGAGTCCATATTATAAGAGGCTTCTCCGATCTATTATATGGGATATTGGTAATCATCTCCAAGCATTATTTTGTGTGGAGAATCCTTATGTTCAAGAAAAGAGCATGAATCCTTGCAACCTCTCATGTTCCTGGAAGAACCACTATCTACTATACAAGTATCATTACCAAGTGAGACTGAACCTATGAGTGATGAGATCAAAACATAATCTTCACATGAATATTCATATCTTTAGTTCTTTTCTTGATCATTGTCTTCACCTTCATGGGCCTAGAATATTTTGTTCTTCTTTTTGTGTTGTTCTTCCCTCATGAGACAATTATGGAGATGTGTCCCATCTTGTGACAAGTGAAGCATTCATAAACTGAGAAGTATATCTTGAACTTCTTATTATTCTTAAACCATTTCACTTTCCTAGGAGGATGATCATAAAAATTCTTCTTGTTCTTCCCTTTGGTATGGAATTCTAGGGATTGATATTCACTTTCATTTAGTTTCACTTCTATGACTTCTATTCTATATTCTAATTGAACAAATTATTCCCATAACTTTTGGAACTTGGTCAACATTCTTATAGAGCATATTCCTTGAATAAAATATTCCCAATATCTTGGAAGACCATTCAAGGTGGTCATTACAACTTTTGCATATTCTATCATGCCACCAGTAGATTCCAGTTACTCCTTTATCTCATATACCCTTGTGAAGTATGAGTGCATGGTTTCTAACTTCTAGGCCTTTACACCTTTGATTTGATTTATCAAAGTCATATTCCTATCGATATTTCTTCCTTCAAATAGGTTGGATAGGGAATCAAACATTTATTTTGTAGTTCTCCTTGAATATACTTTAGATATGAAGTTATTTTTGATGGAGTCAACTATGATTCGTTTATCCTTGATCATGTCCTTCTTTTTATTAGCCTTAGCTTCATCTCCTTTTGATTCTGCAACTTCCTCCTTTATGAAGCCTTCTAGGTCATTCTCTTCCAGGATGAGCATGATCTGGTACTTCCATGCTCTGAAGTTCTTAGCTCCCTCAAGATTCTCATCCAAGTTGGTATTGTTAGTAATATTTAACAAAATTATAACCTCTAATGGAAATAGAAGAAACAATAATTACTTGGAGATGACTGATCTTTGCTGACCTCCTTCGAGATGAGCTAGGGTTTGTTGGTAAAATGCTAATTTTCTAGTTGGAAAAACTTGTAGGGATGAGTGGTGAAAAATATGTGCCTTCCCAAGGTAAGATATACTGTATATTTCTTTTTCTAATATTGATGATGGAACTTCAAGAAAATTGAATCCCTATTCTTCCCGACAAAAACATCGGGCCCAAAACCGAGACTTATTAGAATTCAGCTTTATTTTCACAAAAATATGTTCCCTCCTAGGGTGAGTTGAGTGAACCCTCCTTTCTAGTTGATCTATCATGGGAATGATTAGGAACAATAAACCCTACATGTACAATGTCTCCTTTCAGGATGGCTCTAATGCTATGTTAAATTTAAATTTTCTTAATTGCTTAGATGATACTCTAAAACAATTTACAATGGTAGGATCACTGAAAGAACAACAAGTACACTCATGAATGAGAACACAAATATTTATGCCAGGAAACCCTCATGGGGAAGAAAACCCAGCAAAACTTCCTCAGTATAGAATTCAACCAAAACAGTGTAAAACCCCAAGACAATTTCTTCGCTTTCCTTCTTGCTCAATTCTTATTCTTCCTGTAGTAGACTAGCTTGAGTGAAAGTGAGTTCAAATGAAGGAGGCACTTCCTTATCTATATTTGACTCTTGAATTGACCTAAACCCTAACTGGGATGACTTGTATAATTGACAGGGATGACTTGACTAGTAGGACACCAAAATAATAATTATTATAATGACTCAAGGGTATTATTGACCCGACTTACATTCATAGGTTTACATTGATTATTTCAATGAATCTTACATGACCAATTACATTAGTGACTATTTCCGAAGGAGGAATATGATTAGTACAACTATAAGATTTTCCAAAGTTACTATATTTTAATAGGGATCTGGACCAATCTACTCGTCAAGCAAGAAGCAAGAACCTCTTTCTTTCTCTTCAGTTGAAACAGAATATAGGGGGGTTGTGAATGCAAATATTTAGGTAGTTTGGTAGCATGGAATTTTGAAATATTTTGGAATTCACACTTCTCAATCAGTATATTTCCATTGTGTCAATTAGAGTACCATCAAGATATCCAGTGATCCAGTTCAGAAGCAACAGACAAAACATATTGAAGTACACATGCACTACATTAGGGAGCTAGTGCATAATAAGGCTACCACTCTGCATTACTGCCCTGCATATGAGCATATTGAAGATATATTCACCAATTCCTTCACTAAAAGGAGATTTTTCTATCTCATATATCTTCTTGGTGTAAAGTATTGACTCATTTATTGTTCCTGATTTACCTGCTTAATTTGAGGGGGGGTTTTCCCATGAGGTTTTCCCCATTTCCTTTACTGTTAAGCAGTTATTTTTTATTCATTTATATTTTATGGGTGATATTTGGGCTGGTTTCCAGGGCCCATGTTGTCCAAAGTTAGGATTAAATGGGGGGGTTAGGATTAATTTTACCCCCTTTTCCCACTTAGTCTAATTGTCCATGTTCCTAGCTTAATAGGTGTACATCACTTCAATAGTACATGGAGGACACACCTAAGGGGCCACCTAGCACTTACTACACCTCTTTGCATGAGTTTAGAATTCCTAGTACCAATCCCTGTAATTTAGGAACCCACTTTGAGTGCCACCAGTAGTCTCCTTCAGTTGACCTTGGAAGGTATTCAATTATGTTCATTTATAATTTGATTACCAGCAGTTAGTTCACTATTAGTCATCCTAGCATCAATTTGCATGATTTAAGGGAGTGTGAGAACCTTTGTTCAACACCCTCTTTAGTTAACTACTTGTAAATTGAATCATTGATCCAAAGTTGTAGTAGTGAGCTCTAGTGGTGATTTTTCCCACCTGAGTTAGAATCAGAGTCAATTGAGTTGGTGAATTCAAATCCTATACAATGCATTCGAAATATCCCTTTTGTATAACTATTGTAATACATAGACATTAATTATAATTAGTGTGATGATATTCTAACCACTTTTTTCCTCATGTGTGTGTAATTTATGCCATGAATCTATTGATTAGTTTACATTTAATTCTGCATTATTCTGCAGCCTTCTTTTTAGATTGCTTCCATTCATTCGTGAAGATCCATGTTCATTAAAACTAACATTTTATATTTTTCCAGCCATGTTCTAGCAAGCCATCGAAAAATGTAAAATCATGTAAATGTTTACAATAAAAATAAAATGTCCAAAGGATAGCCGGTGGAGAAACATGAACAATGGAGGATATGTGTATCCACTAGAGGGAGGTGAAGGGATTGTGGGATTGAACCTTTTGTTTCCAAATTTCACCATAAGAGCCAACCATGACTTTCCTTGCTAGCATTTATTTCTGTTGTGAAGAATTAGCTGAGAAAATCAACCCATGAGTTAATGGGCAATGGGAAAACCCAAGAATTTGTATGGCAGGTTATGGGATTAGTCTACTTGTCCCATATGTCATTCTTACTCAAGGGAATTTGTTCTCCATCTTCCCCATCCTATTGTTGAGGAACCAGAAATCATTTTCCAATGGGTTATGCATTCCCAATTGTGTAAAAAATAGAAATCAAAACCTGGAAATAAGACACAATTTTATTTGTCAAAATCGTTCATAAATTCCTGTGGGTAGTGAAATTTGTTATGAAATCCATAGAAAAAAACCCCATGGAGAAATTCACTGTAATACCCTAGTTGTTAAGCCATGAACTTATGATAATTCATATGAATTATGTTCTTTTGCATTGTGGCCTTATCATATTTTATGTAACTATGGAATTATGTTCCTTTGCATGTTAGTGTGATTAATTACTTGGGTTCCTTGTTTGATAATATGAATTATGGACTTTGGCATTAATATTAAGCTTAATCATTGTTATTGTTGTTATCATTAATGGTTTTTGGTATTAAATAAACAATGGGCTCAACAAATGGGAGAGCATGGATTCCACAAGTGAGGGGGAATGGGGACATCCGTAGCACCTTATCATTTATTGTTGGCTTGAATTTGTCCATCCCAATTCATAATTTGCACCTTGGTGACATTAATAATGATGGTCACCCAAACCTTGTACAACGAAACTTATTATTTATCTTTATGGACTATGGATATATTATTACATATTTTGCATGCCTTATTGGGCCCCTCTTTCCTATGGATCCCTCCTTTGGAGGTTTTTCCCTCACATTTGTGAATTTTGGGTCATTTATGAGCCCTTTTTCCTAGTTTTAGGGGTTGTAAGCTATCTTCTAGCTTCCAATCTTACACAATGCATTGATGTTCCTATTTTTGTGCTTCTATTATATTTATGACTCTATTGGATCCACTCTCTCACCTATTTAACCATTATTCATGTTTTGTAACCTCCCTTATGCATTAGTGTGCCCCCTTGTGCTCATCATGACTCCACTCCTTGGTTTTTGGTAACTCCTCCTCATGGTGCTAATTCAAAAAAGGGAATTTTTTCACTAATTCACCACTCCAGCAATTCAAGTTAAGTCTCCATTGTGAAGCTTAAACCTTACCTTTCTCTATTTTTAATTGATCCCTTTGGCTTAGAATTGGCCTCCTTGTACTATAAATTCTTATGTCTTATCCTTGTTGAAGTGAATCTTGAGCTTTGGACCATGTGACTTATGCTATCCAACCATGTTGTGAATGTTTATAGTATTGAGAGCGTGTTGAGACTTAGAGTGAGTCTACTTGTTTCCCTTTGCTTCCATTATACCGCTCTACTAATCTAGGTTCTCACAGAGGAAGCCAAGAAATTGGAATGGCGAACTAGGTCACATCCCATAGGAAGTGGAGATGAACAAATAATTAGTAGTGGGAAGCATTGTGGCTCTCAGAAGAGTTAGTTTCGAGAGTAGTGAGACTAAGTAATCCTATACCCTTGGATACATGGTCACAACTTGAGACTGACATGTTCAAGTGAGAAAGGCTTGGCGGTCTCAATAAATCCAATTTCACATCAATAGATATCATTAGAGTTAGTATCAATCAATAATGATCTTCTTGGCCTTGATCAAGTTCTTCTTGTGTAAGGCTTTGAGCCTCATCTCCGTGTGGAACTGGAACCTCTCTACTTATGTAGGTGTCCAATTCATTTTCTTTCGAGAGATAAAATACTTCCATGCTTGGAAGTTGTCAACTTTACCAAGCTTATCATCAAGCTGATGTGATAGATCAATTTGAAATGAGAACCTCAAATGCAAATAGCAAAAGATTAGATCATACTGATTTGAGGTGTCCGTCCTGCTTACAGAACTAGTCGATTTAGGGTTTGTTAGAGAAACCCTAATTTTTCAAAACTTGGAATATTTAAGATTTTATTGGATAGAAATATAGGTATCTTCAAATGGAGCTATCTAATGTACTCCTTTTCTGAAAACAGTGGAGGGAAGCTCCCAGAACAGGAAGCCCTAGTTTTCCAATTTCTTCTGCAGAAATTCCTATCACTGTTTCTATGATATCTCCAAAATTACTGCTCCTATGTATCTAAAATTTCACACTGAGGTAACCTAGTATGGCCGTGATCCAACACCATAGTTTTCATCAGCATTGGTTTCACCAATTGGGATTTATGATCCTTTTCCCACAGTGACCTGTTACAGGACTGTTCAAAACATCGAAGTTGTATGGACTGCCATGTATCACTGTTTCATCTTCTGGTTCTGAAATTTGGACCACAGAAAGTACAGTCTGTGATATTTCTTAAAAATATTAAGGAATTCAATTTGGACCTCTGTATCCCAAGCTATAGCAATTGTCCCCAGGTGTCCTGTTTAGGGATGAATTCTGGAAGAGGCTAGAACCCTAACTTGGACGGATCATATCTCCCAAAATATAGCGATTAAGAGGCAGAATGTTGGTCACAGTGTACATCAGGAGTTTATCTTAGGCCTCTGCAATTTTCATCTTGTGAACCTTCTCCAATATTGGGATATAGAAAATTTACCAAAACTTAGCAGTTTTAGTATTTAGGGTTTTTCTAGCCTGGGGTCAAACTAGGGTTTGACTTTCCTGGAGTTTCACCCAACCAAAAGTCTTGATCCAGGTCTCTAAAATTTTATTTTGATGAGGAGAGAAATCCTATGCCAGGCTCACTCAAAAATTCCTCTTCAGTAAGAAGCCCTAATTTCTTCTAGGGAGAGAGGGAGAGCTATTTTGCCTTGTGAAAGCTGTCCTATTCAGGGTGGCTCTGATACCATGTTGAATTTTTCATATGCTTAGCTAATACATCAGTATTTCATTTCATTTTCATAAAAAAAGCATATAAGCATGATCATTGAAAGAAACGGTATCACAAGAACAACACAGATTTATCCTGGGAAAACCCTAAAGGGAAAAACCCAGCAAAAGCTTCCTCAATATAGATGCCCCAAAACGGTAAAAGATAAAACCAGCAAGGAGATCAAAGCCTGATCCTCCTCCTTCTCCAGCTACTTCTCTCCTCCAAAAGTGTGCTACTCAAGTGAGTGTGTGTCTCTCAAATGAGGAGCACTACACCTTTATTTATATTCATCCGTTCACTTAAGTTAACTCTTTTGACATGTAGGCTCGAGTTAAATCATGGAGGCTCGAGTTACACATGTAGGCTCAAGTAACCACACTGGGGTGCTAATGACCCAACTTTACAATTAGAGGGGACTACCTCATGAATCTTATTAGTTTTTCCGATTAGGAGCATCAGGGTACAATTTAATACAAGTGGTTCTCCCGGTAGGACCATCGGGGACCACAAAAAGATACATATAGAATATTCTTTGAAGTTACAATATTTCAACACTAATGAACCACCTCTACAATTAGAGGGGACTACCTCATGACTCTTATTAGTTCTTCCGATTAGGAGCATCGGTGTACAATGTAATACAAGTGGTTCTCTCGGTAGGACCATCGGGGACCACAAAAAGATACATATAGAATATTCTTTGAAGTTACAATATTTCAACAACCCTTGTGGTTGTTCAATGTATACTTCTTTTATTATTAATCCATTTAGGAAAATTGTCTTTAGATCCATGTGATGTAACTTCCACTTCATATTGGATTCCAAGGAAAGGATGGTTCTAATTGAGGTGTACCTTGCTATTGGTGCAAAGGTATCCTTATACTTGATTCCTTCTTTATGAGAGAATCAACAAGCTATGAATATTTCCTTTTACTTCTCTATACTATTTTCTACTAAATGCGTTGTTTTGTAGATCCATTTTGAGAATACTAATAACTTGTTCTTTAGTCTTGGTACTACTTCCCATACATCATTCTTTATAATGGATTGGTATTCCTCGACCATGAAATCTACCCATTCCTTGTTCTTGATTTCTTCCTCAAAGAATGTGGGGCCTTTGTCAACAATATTGCACATCAATGCCGCATAACTGGGCTATGGCTTTAGCTTCTTTCTTTCTCTCATGGTTCATTATGGCACACCATGTATTTCTACTTCTTAAATTACTTCTCGTGCCCAAGCAATCCTTATTTTGCATGACATTATCTCACTAGGATATTCTTCAGGTCTCTGAGGTTCTGGTATGTCATGGTCCTTAGGTATCTGTTCTTCCTCCTCATTTCTGACGTGTTTAGAAACTTCTACATCTCTAGAATTTGCATGCTCCTCTTTGTATTCCTTGTCTTTCTTTGAGTTTCTGACAGCTGTATCTTCATCAAAAATAACATCTCTACTTATCTCAATTTGATGGTATCCTAGGATATAGATTCGGTAATATTTTGTTTGCTCACTATATCCTACAAACAATCCCTTCTTTCTTGAAGGATCCAACTTTGATGTTTTCTCTTTGGGAATGTGTATGTATACTAGACAACCAAATATTTTTAGATGAATGCCTTCAGGATTTTCTTCGGTAAACACCTCCTCTTGAGTCTTATTCCCAGGGGAATTGTGAGAGATTCTATTATGCACACATAGTGCTATTCTAGTTGCTTCTTCCCATAGGTACATAGGTAGATCTTGATCATGGATCATGGCTTTTACAGATTCCATGATAGATCTATTCTTTCTTTTACCACACCATTTTCTTGTGAATTATAGAGAATGTAGATATCCCTCTTAATCCCAGCTTTTTTGTAGTACTCGTTGAATTCACCTGATGTGAATTTTCCTCCATTATCTAATCTTAAGGTCTTGATACTCTTTATAGAGATTCTTTCTACAAGAGCCTTAAACTCCTTGAAATTCTTAAACACTTCATCCTTCTTCAAGAAATAGATCCAAGTTTTGGGGTAGTAGTCGTCAATGAAGGAAGCATAGTAAACATACCCTCTTAATAAAGTGGTTTGCATTGGTCCACATACGTATGAGTGAAGAATCTCTAGAATCCCTTTTGATTTATTTTTACTACTTGAATAAGGGTTCCTGGTATTCTTTCCTTGTGCACATCATTTTCACACTCCTTCATGGTTTATCTTAATTTTTGGAAAACTTATCACCAACTTTCTCACAATTGGTGATGCTTTGTAATGTACATGAGAAAGTATTCAGTTCCATAAGTCACATAAGCTTATGGTGCTAGTCATCAAAGTTGAGTCTACATGTCCCTTTAATATGTAGATTCCTCCTCCTTCAAATCCAATAACTATTGCATCATCTATACTTTTTCCTTTTCGCTACTACAAAATGAGGAATTAGCTACCGTGTGACTAAAATTTCTAGTCACCACAGGTTTTTCAAGTGATTTTGCTACTAAATATGAGTAATTTTGATTGACCCAACTCTAAAAGACTAAAATTAACAACTAATTTACTCACCAGTTAAAAATTATGACTAGATAATAAGTGACAGAATTAAAAATGACTAACATAAATGACTAATTTAGTCATGGAATAAAAAATGACTAGATAGAAGAATATGAATTAGTCATTTATGTTAGTCATTTTTAATTGTGTCATGGAAAATTGCAACTATGACAACGAATTGTTACAATTTAGTAAATTTTGTAAATTGTCTACCTTCTATTAATAATATTGGTGCCATGCACTTCGATCTTCAGGGATTCAACAAATCAATTGCACAAATTTTCTCTTAACCATATTTATCCCTATTGCACCATTGAAGCAAATCGTTAAGCACGTTCCAAAGGAAAATTAGGTTCCTACAATTACGAATTAGGTACTAGAACCAGTACCATATCGATACAACCTATAAGCATCATAGCTAGTTGTTGATCCTTCATTGTAAGAGTCCCAAGTGCCATACTTTTCTAACTTCAATATAACAATCATGATCTGTGACTGTCGAACTAGATGCACCAGTCGGCATAGCTTCACGAGCATTGGTTCCTTTAAACGTTATAGCAGGTGATCCAATAATAATTGAACCAATGGAAGCACCAAGAACAATATTTTAATCAATGAAAGACTCAATTATAATTAAACTGGGGTGCTGAGGTACACATTTTAATCAAGCAAAGCCCATTTGAGGTATGTATTTTTAACAATGAAGTAATTTACTTGCATGATGTACACAAAAAGTATGTTGTATTCAAGTAAGATTTTAACAAACCTACTAGTACGTCTCAGATGGAAATAACTATTTAGTCAGTAGAAGAACAACATATGAGTGGGTTGGAGTGCATCTAGGTCTGTTGGAGGAGCTTGCCAATTCACATAATTATCTGTTGAAGGTTGAATAGTTCTTCCTATCTCTAGAACGTAGGACATTGTTAATGTCTTTATGCATTTGGAAATGGGTTTTAAGATATAAAATCTGAGATGAATAATTTATTTCGACTTATTTTTGTTGGTTATTAGCTTATTGTTTTGTCTGAATATCTAGTAGTATGTCTAACTTCTTGTATGCATTTTCCTTATCAACAAGTATGCATCATTGTGAAAGCAATTAAATTCCCTTAGAAATGGAACAACAAGTAAATAGTTTATAATTTAAATTAAAAAAAACGCAGTTGAAAATTAATACATAAAACGCATGACTACATAAAGAGAAATTGTATAAGCAAGAAAAAAATAAAAACTACATTTCAAGAATCTCATTTCTTACACACATTTCAAGGGATCCCATTTCAAGAATCCACCACTCTGCACATGCATAAGTCCTTTTGCGTGAACCACAATTCCACCATTAATATATAGAGATTAAATAATAAGCTTTGGCAATCTAATTATTTCACATGGATTTGAAATACTATGAAATGATCGATTCGATTTCTATTCAATTATAGAAATTTAACCTTTATGGTGTGTTCAACAATAATGCTAGAGTTCAATCTTGAGGAATTTTAATAGAAAAGCTCCCAACCTCTATGCAAACAAATTTAGTCCAACAATCATTATTAGTAATCATAGTGAGATAGAAATTATGCATCCATAACAATAACATAACTCTTTTGATTAAAATTCTTTTACCGCCCTGTTGGGGCCTCGAAATTTGTAGGCGACAACAGTAAGGGATTCTCCCCAATCAATGTTCCCAACTAGCTCGTTGAATTTTTGGTATATGGAATCCATCCGGTTTGCGGTCCAGCCACCGTAGGTCAAAGTAACAAAACAAGGGTTTTACCGGTTATGGCCCGGTCCACCGAGTTTTTGTATTTTTTGACTTAATGTATGAAATGCAAATGCCTAACTAACAATGCAGGATGATGAAGATGTGAGGAGCATCACAATGTGATGCGCAGGTTCTTACCTCTCGTCTTAGGCTCACAGGCATCTGCACCACATATGCGAGAATGGCATAAACTAGCTATCCATCTAACTACCTATCTATGCACCTATCTCTGGGGAGCCAGAATATGATTTACTTATGAGTAATGTGTATTATTCATGCATTATAAATAGAAATTACAGGTAGCTGATATTTTTATGTACAACACATGAAAGATTAAAGATAATTCAACAATCAGATAGCCAACTGTTTCATAAGCAGCATACATTACTCATAGTGGAAATCTTCATAAAATAAACCAGAAAGCATTCATATTAGAACATAGGTTCAATGACTTAGAACGGTCTCACAGTTAATGGACATAAAGCTTAAAACAAAATAATTCCTCTTCAACAAAATCCATTTGCACAACATTTGAATATTCCACTAAGCTTTCTCCAACAGGCAAACTGTAATTTTCTATTGCAAAAGGAAATAGTTATTCTTACAATATGCATTCACCAGTCTTACTAGGAAAAAGTCCTCACTTGCCTCTAAGTCTATTACATTTATACAAAAGGCGTGATGGTTGGGCTGCCCAAAGTAACCTTTGGGCTTCCCAACGCTTCACTTTCCCAACGCTTGACCTTTTCTCAAAAGTTTTCTTTTTTACAAAATTTGTTATAAATACAAGAGGTGACTAGACCTTCACATGGAGGGGCCCGCTTGACTGTCTAGAAACTTCTTCCATGCCGCAGATTCACTAGCGATGCCTTCAAAAGTACATGGTTCTAAAAACTGGATATTTATCTCGAATTTCTCAACTTGTTTCTTTATGGCCTCAATCCTGGTGGGGCTCAACAAAAGTTGATCTTCCAAAAATTGCACACTAACGGCTGGGTGGCCCACTTCATTCTTCAAAACTATGTCATCCATGGCCTCAATCTGTTGTGTTCTAGCCTCTGCATCCTGATATCTACTCTGCAATATTTCTATGAAGATTTTATGGTCTGGGAACTCATCAAGCTTATGTTCAATGTCTGTCTGACACCGGTTGTATGTATTCAGGAGCCTCCTGAAGTATTCTGAGCATGCTCCTTGCGTTCTTTTGACGGTCTTCTTGAAGTCTTCTACAGTACTGATAGCGAACTCTACTAGGTCATGATCTCTCTGAAGGGCTTGATGGTCTTTGGACGGTAGTTCTGCTGGAGTCTCTGTGTTGCCTTCCAGCGTCGCCATTCTGGCATTTAAGACCTCAAGAACCTCCTGGGCTCTATCTGCGAAGTACAAGGAAGTTTCCATGATTTCCTCTAATCGGCCATCGATCTGAAGGACTTTGCACCTTTCTTCCTCCAGAGCAGTCTGTAGCTGGAGCATTCTAGATTTCTAGGCTAGGATATGTTCTTTGAATGGCTGAAGCAATGAAGAGATCTATTCCTGATGCTCCTTTCTCAGTTCTCAGGAGTGTAGATCATTGGCTGTCAAGATGATCTTCTGTTGCTCTTCTAGCTCCTCCACCTTGGCCAGTAACTGCTCCTTCTCCTTCTTCAACTCTTGATCTTCTGCTTGCACTTGTTCAAGGTGTTCTTGTGTAGTCTCCTGAGCCTGTCTCTCTTCATGTAGGGCCTGCAACTTAGCTTCAGCAGTCTTCATCTCCCTCTATAAGTGTTCAAATTTTTGCTTCAACTTGTTTCCTTCCTCTCTCTCTTTCTTCAGAGTATCTTTCAGCTGAGCGAAGGATTTCTTATATGACTCCAGCTCAGTCATCACCTTGTCTATGTTATCTTCTAAGGCATGTAGTATTGCAGTCCCGGCCCTCAGGGTAATCCTTGGATCTAGGTCTGTTCCTAGAATAATAGCAGTGTCTGTTATCATTTTTCCAGGCATACCTTCTACTTCTACCTTCCTTTCTATCCTCTTCATTATTCTCTTGGTGGCTCTATCATAATAGACAGTATTGAAGTTAGGGACTTCTTCTCCCTTTTTCTGGATGAAAGGCACTAGCTGGAGCGTAGGGGCAACAGGGGTGCTGGCAACAGGTACTTGAGAGGTCTGGACCTCGGGTTTTTCCTCCTCTTGGGTCTGCCCTACTGCTATTTCAGAAGCTAACTGCTGTGTCAACTTTATTCTTTCAGCTTCCTGCTCTTAGAGCTCCTCATTGAGCTTTCTCTTTGCTTCTTCGGCTGCTTGTCTAGCTGCTTCTTCTGTTTCTTTGGCTGCTTCTTTTGCTTTCTCAGCTGCTTCTTGGGCAGCTTTTCTTTTCTCTTCTTCTCCCATCTGCAACCATTCTGCAGCCTCCTTTTCCAACCTTTGAGCTTCTTCATTCCTCCTTTTGATTCCTTCTTCAGCATTTTCCTGTTCATCACCCTTTCCACCTTTGGTGGCAATATTTTTCTTGAATCTTCTCATTAGCATTTTCATGTTAGGGGCGTTTCGAAAGATAGATTCTTCCTTATGAAAGTGGTGAGTATACTCAAAATGTACTTTGTGTTATTTACAATGCTCCACAACTTTACCGTGAGTATCATTCCTTCGGAAAGGCATCTCACCAAAATGGAACTTCCCCAATTCCTCTATGAATTCAGCAGCTTGTTTCACCCTAGTGAATTTGTAGCTACCTAGCTTGAATGGTAAAGGAGGGTATGCGGTCTTCTTGTGTTCAAACAAGAAACTACCTATTCCGTCAATGAACACCTGCCTGAATGCCTTTTTATGGACTATATAATCCGTTGCATATTTGGGCAGCAGTAAAGGTGTCTTCAATCCTCCAAACATTCTGAAATACATGCCATTGTCAGTCAAGAAATAGTCTGCATGTTCTCCTATTACCTGCATGGCACCTTCTGACGTACAGTCACATTCCTTCCGGAAAATGAGCGTGTAGAGTGGCATAATGAAGTGATCACAGACCTCTCTATAATGGCTATGGTACCGGTGAGCCCAAAATGGTCTATAAGTGGCATACACAGGCATTCTTTCCCTGTCCCAGATGCGATGCACTTGAGACCGGGTAAGGGCTGGTTGCACAATATGCAATCTATCAATATTGAACTCATGTAAAATTAAGACCTTTTCTGAGTTTCTCCTCCCAAGGCTGTGGCCAAGCAAGAGGAAAGACTGCTTGATACAAGGCTGGCCAAATTGAAGACTATTCCTTGGGTTGCCACATGAAAGATAATAGGTATCCATTCAAGCTTGAAGAGTCTGCCATGAGCTCTCCGAAAGATCCTATTAAGCATCAGAGCTATAAACCTGTAGGGAGCCCTCAAGCTCACTGTGTCATACTCACCGGTCTGTCTATATCGGTACAACTTTCTCTACAAGAGCATTTTCTTAAGAGTTTCCACCAAGTCCATTCTGATGTTGTCCAGCCAATCGTTAGATACGAAAACCTGGGCTTCTGGTAGATGATAAGCCAACGCCACATATCCAGGGCTGAATGCAGCATAGCCCTGTCCTTCAACATTTCCTATGATCATTGTGGTTGTATCTACTCAGGGCAAAATCCAGCCAATTACCTCAGAGCATGGGAATAGCTCTGGTCTGGTGGCAACTTTCATGATAGAAGATTTCTCTATGTTAGCATAGATAGATTCTTCTTCGAGGCCCGTGTTGGGAACCTCCCTGCGGGAAATCAATATATATATTTCACCCCATTTATACTCAGGTTCAACACTAGAAACACATTGAGTGTCTTCATATATGTATTCAGTATTTGTTACAGCTTCTGCTTCTGGCACTTCTTCCACCATTGGGGCCTTCTTCTTTTGTCTTTTGGAGATGGTGGATTCGAATTCTTCCTGCCATATATAACATTGTAACATTGAGAAATTCAAGGTGCATACATTCACAAGGCATTGTGCAAAATTTTATTCTTTCTGTATGATATTAATGATTCCATCAACCATCTTCTAGAATGCAACAACTACATCCATATGCAAAGTGCCATTTTCATGTGTTCAATGTGATAGCAAGTAGAGAAACAAATGCATGTATGTACAGCCCAAAAATGCCCTGACTATCAGAACTATTGAAACTAGTGCGCAGTATTATATGACCTTATCTATACCTAGCATGAAGCAAACTCAGTCCTGTGCAATAAAGTGGGCAGTGTACTACCGCTGCATGATACTAAACACTTTATCAATCATATTTGAGCCAGCATTAAATCTACATCATTTTGCAATGTGTTGTTTCTCCCATAAAACAATCCGTAAAGAAGGTGCATGTATATCAAATGTAAGGTGCAGCATTCATCAATCTGGTCTATTGCACAGCAAACAAAGAAAAGGGTTGAATGTATCAAGATCATGCTAGCTACCTATGTTTTCCAACATCAAACATTTTGACAACATAGCTTTAGGAAGGATAAAATCGGCAATGACTTATGCTGTTCGCGGAAAGATAATTACATTAACTCGACTATACATTGTGGGTATTACTGTCATTTTACTGCAAATGGCACTTCGATTAGAACCACTATCCATGAGATTCCCATTTAACAAACTAAAACAATGCATATCCCCTCTAACCGACTAGGGTTTTTAAATGACTGAGCAAAAAGGGGTTGCGCGGGATGGCGTGAGCAACAAAGGCTGGGGTTTAAGCGGTGCAGGTAAAATAAGGGCCATAAATATGGTGAGGACTAATAGGTACTCTATTAAAAACTCCCATAACCCCCCCCCTCCTGCACAATCATTACCACCCGGGGCGGCTTGGTGCAGACAGTGCAACGGCCGTCTGCACCAAGCCCCCATTGGTAACGCGCGGGCTTGCAAACAAAGGCCACAAGCCAAGATAATGAGTTTGTGCGTTAAAAAATGCCCTCGCTGATAGTCCAGATTAAAACTCCCCCTACTTATATAGGCGTGAAAAACAACGGAACCAGAACCCTACCAGGGCAAACAAACCATCACAATCCAAAATGACCACATAAAATCCTACCGATATCACAATGCAACGGGAATAGGTGAATAGAACCTACTTGGCACGGACATGCAACCGATGTGGAGATAACCGCCGAGCACCGTGAAGACACCTGGACCGAAACTACCGCAAATGGAGAAACGAGCGAGTGCAATAGATAACGACAGAGCACACTAGTCGACAATATTGAAATGATAAAAAAACCCCGTGACCCGCTCATATATATACAAAGTCAACATGGTGGGTGAAACTATACACCGGACGTCAAGGAGCTTGGATCAGAGGGAAAAAGTGAATTTCCCTCTGCAACAGCGGACAACTCAATAATAAAATCATCCGTAACGGTGGAGATGTATGGCGATAAAAATATATCAGATGTCGGCAGCAAAGCTGATCGGAAGAAAAATGAAACCTCCTCCATAATGGCGAACATGTAAGGCGAAACAAAAACCAATGATCAGACATTGGATGGCTTTTAGGATCAGGTGATGAAAGCCAACTTCTACCCGCAACGGCGGAAACTCGAAACGCGGAACCATCCGCAACTGTGGGACCCAATGACTTAAAACAATAAAGGATTAGGGGGAAAAGAAACGACTTTCATTCCGCAACGAAAAGAGGAATAAACGATAAAGCCTCCACTTCAAACCAATACTCCGCTGAGCTTAAAACACATTTATTGGAAAGGAAACAAAAACCAAAATCTCAAACTCATCCGCAACGGTAGAAAGTAAATGCAGATATCGTCGGCAATGGCGGACAAGGAAATAATCATACCTTCCGACGCAGAACCAAAAGTCACCCGCAACGGCAAAAAATAACAAGGAAAAAACCTCTGCAACGACGGGAAAGTCAAATGAATGAATTTTCGTTTCAAAGTGGCTTCAAAGGTAATCAAAGATAACGATTAGGCTTGATAAAAAATGTAAACTTTTCAGCACTAGAGAGAAATTAAACAGGTGATAAACCACTTCAAACATAAGCAACTCTTTCAGAAAATTCTCAGATCAAATCAAAGAAGAAGTGAAAATACTAAGCAAAAAGGAGGGTCCTAAATTTTTTTGAAATTTTGGGAAAATGTTGCAGTTGCAACAATTGGTGACTACCTAGTGAACCCCAGATCTATGAACTAACTCCTTCCCAGCGTGAGACTGTCTGAATAAATTTTGAAATATTCTAGACGCTTGTATTCCTAAGCAAGCCAAATAATGCATTTAAATTAAATAAAGAAGTCCATTCTTTTGGGAGATGGTAACATCAGAAGTGTTTCCAATCTGAATACTCTTTTGAGGCCAAATAATTGAGGTTTATTTTGCCTGTCCTCAAGTAGTTTACAGCTTGGACACCACAGGATTGTAACAGAGGGTAACAGTATTATCCTTTTGTTCCTCATTCCCATGCCAACTGCACTTTTGTGCCTTTTGAACTTTAGTTCTTTTGATGTGAGTCTTCCTACAGACCTTTTCTTACTGAATTTTAATTCACCATCCTCTATCCCATAATGTCCTTTTGTGTGAACAGTGTATTTCATATTCACGGACAGAGAGGATCTTGTGGCCATTTAGTACTTCATGCTTTTATATTTTTCTTTGATAGGTATTGCTTTCTTTAAGGAGTTTTGACTCTTGATAGCTTATTGCTCTTCTGAATATATGACATGGGATCATTTATATATGATATACTGTTTTACTCTGCTTCCTTTCCGTGAATCCTTTGCTGTCACCCCCTTGGGTATTTAAGATGTGAAATGGATGGAGCCTCGAAATAGTATTCCGGACCTCTTTTACTTCTGAGTTATTTACAGGGGTTAAGTAAGACTTCAATGAATGCATTTCCAGTTAGGAATACTGCTACTAGAATACATTCTATACTTTAAAGCACAGTCTTTCACTCGAGATCTCAATTAATAAAGAACCCTGATGTTTCCACTGCAACCAAAAGTTTGCCTCTTTATTCAAAACCAAAAGAAAAGCTAGCAAAGTAGTAACTCAAAGAAAGCAATATTAAATCAATTCGCGAAAGAAAACGGCCTCAAGCATCAAAGAAAACAAACAATTTATTTATGTACAAAGCAAAAGAAAGAAAAATTTTGCCCACTCCTGCAAAAATATTTTTTAAATCTAGAGAGTTAAAGGGTGGGCTGGAAAAAAGACATGGGATGTCTAACCATGGTCTAGCTGTGCTGTTTTTGAAACTGAACACATGTTCACAATTCTATAATCATCTTTTACAGCCTGAGGAATTTGAAGGAGCTCAAGCTGAGTGTCAGTCATATGACTAGCCCTTTTTGGAGTAAGATGTCTTAACTCAAACTCAGTCAGATAATTTCCTAGGACCGAATCAGCAGATTCATTTCCCTCTCCTAGCTTAGTGACATTGTGCTTCATGTAGGGCTCTCTTAATATCTTAATCAGGTTTGGGCTGCCCTTCTGAGGTAACCACAAGTGAGACCAATCTGAAGCAAAGCACCCATTCAATCTTGATGTCCAATCTCGGTTCAGGATCATTCCATAGCCATCCGGTATGTCTGCTACTACAATATCAATATAATGAGATGTCCTTTTATTTGCAGACAATCGGATCATAACGTTCTCCATTTCCCTCCCTACTTTGATGCTAGTCTTGTCTAGCTGAGTGACGCCCCAAATAGTAGGTTTTAGCTGCCCATTAAGCTTTTTGCAAACTGACAGAGGCATAACATTCATCGATGATCCAGAGTCTACCAAGCAATTATGCACATTGTGAGTCAGCATTTCTAGGGTCAAAAGAAAAGGTGGGGCATTATTTTTCCCTGTCCTAATTAATTCGATCTTTTCTTCCACAGGTTGGTTTACCGTGGGCATATCCTCTTTAAGTTTGTCAGATTTTCCATACTTAACATCTTCCACAAGTTTGGCAGAATTAACGAGTGCCTCTATTTCCTGTTTGCAAGTAGTGGCTTCAGGTGTGTCATTTTTAATATTCACATCTACCTATCTCTTGACATTCTCTTGCAAATTTTTAACCTTTGGAAGTATTGCATCATCCTTAATTCCTAGGTTCCTATTTTTTGTGGCTAGAGGTGTATATTGAGATTTGAGGGCATCTTCCTCTATGTTGAAAAGCGAAACACCATTCCATAAGAGCATAGCATCATCATCTTGCTTCTCTATGTCCTGTTCCTTCCCTCCTTCTTCACCAGTGTCTTCAGTCAATTTGGAGTTCAGCAACTTATTCATTACCAAAGACATTGAATTCACCCATTGAGGGCACTTCTTCTCAGAGTGGGGTTGCTAGTGAAAAGTACAGAAATTATCCCCCCCTATCTCTGTTATATTTATTGAGGCCCAATTTGGGGAAGGGATTTTCCCTTGGTTATTATCCTCTCTTTTCGGATAGTAGGTTTTGTAAGTTTTCTGAATGTCCCTTTCTTTTTCCAGGTCTATTATTCGGTTGTAAAGCTTCTGCATTGTTTTCATCATTCCCTCAAGGTCATGTGAGTGCTCCTCTCTGGTTTTGGACAACATCAGAACTCTTTTATCTGCAGTTTTCTCTCTAGGTAAATCAGGATAATCTTCTACACTTTCCCTCTCAGCCTCTACTCTTTTGGCCTCTTCATAAGTCTCTATCAATGTGGGTTTGGATTTCATCTTGGAAAACATAGCTAGCTCAGGCCCTAGGGCTAAGGTATAATACTCAATTAAGACCTTGTCTGAGGGTCTGTCAGCTTCAGAGAAGTTCTTTAGGTATATTGAAAATCGCTGAGTGAAAACATGTACTTTCTCATTCTTCTCTTTTCTTAACAAACCAAGACCTTTTATTAATGAGGCATGTATTTTTTGGGTGGTGTATTTACTTATAAAACTTCTTTCGAAGGTGTCCCAATCAGGAATAGAGTTTGCAGGTAAACTGAAGTACCAAGCTGCTGCTATTCCTTTAAGGGTGTGAGGAAACAATCTACAGACAACGTCTTCATACTCCCTAGCCCTTAATCCTTCTAGAGCCAAGTAAAAACTTTGCAAGTGGTCATCTATAGCAACTCTTTCTTCGGGGTCAAACTTAGGTAATAGCTTGTCAAAGGCTTGAGGCAGGTTATGCAAAGGTGGTGGGAGGTTTAAAGGAGACCTTTCTCTCCATGCTGGTAATGGGTTGGGCTGATTTACATTTATGCCAGCCATAAGCGCAGCTACAACAACGAGAGTCTGAGCAAAGAACAATGCAGTATGAGAACAGGATTTCTTGCTTCAAGGTATAACCGAAACCTATGAGTACCTGGGTCAGGATGAAAGCTTCAAATATCTAATGGTAAGGTAATCCTGGGAAAAGTAATTTTCCACGGCCAGCCATGCACTGGTGGCCGTCCTTCTAGCGCCAATTCTGTTGGGGCCTGGAAATTCGCAGGCGACAACAGTAAGGGATTCTCCCCAATCAACATTCCCAACTAGCTCGTTGAATGTTTGGTATAGGGAATCCATCCGGTTTGTGGTCCGGCCACTGTAGGTCAAAGTAACAAAACAAGGGTTTTACCGGTTACGGTCTGGTCCACCGATTTTTTGAATTTTTTTACTTAATGTATGAAATGCAAATGCCTAAATAACAATGCAGGATGATGAAGATGCAATGAGCGTCACAATGTGATGCGCAGGTTCTTACCTCTCATCTTAGGCTCACAAGCATCTACACCACATATGCGAGAATGACATAAACTAACTATCGATCTAACTACCTATCTATGCACCTATCCCCGGGGAGCCAGAATATGATTTACTTATGAGTAATGTGTATTATTCATGCATTATAAACAGAAATTACAGGTAGCTGATATTTTTATCTATAACACATGAAAGATTAAAGATAATTCAACAATCAGATAGCCAACTGTTTCATAAGCAACATACATTACTCATAGTGGAAATCTTCATAAAATAAACCGGAAAACATTCATATTAGAACATAGGTTCAATGAGTTAGAACGGTCTCACAGTTAATGGACATAAAGCTGAAAATGAAAGAATTCCTCTTCAACAAAATCCATTCGCACAACATTTGAATATCCCACTCCAACAGGAAAACTATAATTTTCTATTGCAAAAGGGAATAGTTCTTCTTACAATATGCATTCACCAGTCTTACTGGGAAAAAGTCCTCACTTGCCTCTAAGTCTATTACATTTATACAAAAGGCGTGATGGTTGGGCTGCCCAAAGTAACCTTTGGGCTTCCCAACACTTGACCTTTTCTCAAAAGTTTTCATTTTTACAAAATTTGTTATAAATACAAAAGGTGACTAGTCCTTCACGTGGAGGGGCCCGCTTGACTGTCTAGAAACTTCTTCAACACTGCAGCTTCACTAGCGATTCCTTCAAAAGTACATGGTTCTAAAAAATGGATATTTATCTCGAATTTCTCAGCTTGTTTCTTTATGGCCTCGATCCTGGCAGGGCTCAACCGAAGCTGATCTTCCAAAAATTGCACACTAACGGCTGGGTGGCCCACTTCATTCTTCAAAACTAGGTCATCCATGGCCTCAATCTTTTGTGTTCTGGCCTCTGCATCCTGATATCTACTCTGCAGTATTTCTATGAAGATTTTATGGTCTGGGAACTCATCAAGCTTATGTTCAACGTCTGTCTGACACTGGTTGTATGTATTGAGGAGCCTCCTGAAGTAATCTGAGCATGCTTCTTGCATTCTTTTGACGGTCTTCTGGAAGTCTTATGCAGTGCTGACAGCAAACTCTACTAGGTCATGATCTCTCTGAAGGGCTTGATGGTCTTTGGACGGTAGTTCTGCTGGAGTCTCTGCGTTGCCTTCTAGCCTCGCCATTCTGGCATTTAAGACCTCATGAACCTCCTGGGCTCTATCCGCGAAGTATGAGGAAGTTTCCATGATTTCCTCTAACCGGCCATCGATCTGAAGGAATTTACACCTTTCTTCCTCCAGAGCAGTCTGTAGCTAGAGCATTCTAGCTTTCTGGACCAGGATATGTTCTTTGAATGGCTGAAGCAATGAAGAGATCTGTTCCTGATGCTCCTTTCTCAGTTCTCAGGAGTGTAGATCATTGGCTGTCAAAATGATCTTCTGTTGCTCTTCTAGATCCTCCACCTTGGCGAGTAACTACTCCTTCTCCTTCTTCAACTCTTGATCTTCTCCTTGCACTTGCTCAAGGTGTTCTTGTGTAGTCTCCTGAGCCTGTCTCTCTTCATGTAGGTCTTGCAACTCAGCTTCAGCAGTCTTCATCTCCCTCTGTAAGTGTTCAAATTTTTGCTTCAACTTGTTTCCTTCCTCTCTCTCTTTCTTTAGAGTATCTTTCAGCTGAGCAGAGGATTTGTTATATGACTCTAGCTTAGTCATCACCTTGTCTATGTTATCTTCTGAGGCATGTAGTATTGCAGTCCCGGCCCTCAGGGTAAGCCTTGGATCTAGGTCTGTTCCTAGCATAACAGCAGTGTATGTTATCATTTTGCTAGGCATACCTTCTGCTTCTACCTTCCTTTCTGTCCTCTTCATTATTCTCTTGGTGGCTCTATCATAATAGACAGTATTGAAGTCGGGGACTTCTTCTCCCTTTTTTTGGTTGAAAGGCACTAGCTGGAGCACAAGGGCCATAGGGGTACTGGCAGCAGGTACTTGAGAGGTCTGGACCTCGGGGTTTTCCTCCTCTTAAGTCTGCCCTGCTGCTGTTTCAGAAGCTGACTGCTGTGTCAAATTTATTCTTTTAGCTTCCTGCTCTTGGAGCTCCTCATCGAGCTTTCTCTTTGCTTCTTTGGCTGCTTGTCTAGCTGCTTCTTCTGTTTCTTTGGTTGCTTCTTTTGCTTTCTCAGCTGCTTCTTGGGCAGCTTTTCTTTTCTCTTCTTCTCCCATCTGCAACCATTCTACAGCCTCCTTTTCCAACCTCTGAGCTTCTTCATTCCTCCTTTTGATTCCTTCTTCAGCCTTTTCCTGTTCATCACCCTTTCCACCTTTGGTGGAAATCTTTTTCTTGAATCTTCTCATTAGCATTTTCATGTTAGGGGCGTTTCGGAAGACAGATTCTTCCTTATCAAAGTGGTGAGTATACTCAAAATGTACTTTGTGTTCTTTACAATGCTCCACCACTTTACCGTGAGTATCATTCCTTCGGAAAGGCATCTCACCAAAATGGAACTTCCCCAATTCCTCTATGAATTCAGCAGCTTGTTTCACCCTGGTGAATTTGTAGCTACCTAGCTTGAATGGTAAAGGAGGGTATGTGGTATTCTTGTGTTCGAACAAGAAACTACCTATTCCGTCAATGAACACCTACCTGACTGCCTCTTTATGGACTATATAATCCATTGCATATTTGAGCAGCAGTAAAGGTGTCTTCGATCCTCCAAACATTCTGAAATACATGCCATTGTTAGTCAAAAAATAGTCTGCATGTTCTCCTATTACCTGCATGGCACCTTCTGACATACAGTCAGATCCCTTCCAGAAAATGAGCGTGTAGAGTGGCATAATGAAGTGCTCACAGACCTCTCTGTAATGGCTATGGTACCGGTGAGCCAACAATGGTATATAAGCGGCATACATAGGCATTCTTTCCCTGTCCCAGATGCACTTGAGACTGGGGAAGGGCTATTTGGACAATATGCAATCTATCAATATTGAACTCATGTAAAATTCAGACATTTTCTAAGCTTCTCCTCCCAAGGCTACGACCAAGAAAGAGGAAAGACTACTTGATACAAGGCTGGCCCAATTGAAGACTGTTCCTTGGGTTGCCACATGAAAGATAATAGGTATCCATTCAAGCTTGAAGAGTCTGCCATGAGCTCTCCCAAAGATCCTATTAAGCATCAGAGCTATAAACCTGTAGGGAGCCCTCAAGCTCCCTGTATCATACTCACCGGTCTGTCTATATCGGTACAGCTTTCCCTACAAGAGCATTTTCTTAAGAGTTTCCACCAAGTCCATTCTGATGCTGTCCAGCCAATCATAAGATAATAAAACCTGGGATTCTAGTAGATGATAAGCCAACGCCACATATCCAGGGTTGAATGTAGCATAGCCCTGTCCTTCAACATTTCTTATGATCATTGTGGTTGTATCTACTCAGGGAAAAATCCAGCCAACTGCCTCAGAGCATGGGAACAGCTCTGGTCTGGTGGCAACTTTCATGATAGAATATTTCTCTATGTTAGCATAGATAGATTCTTCTTTGAGGCCCGTGTCGGGAACCTCCCTGCGGGAAATCAATCTATATATTTGAACCCATTTATACTCGGGTTCAACACCAGAAACACATTGAGTGTCTTCATATATGTATTCAATCTTTGTTACAGCTTCTGCTTCTGGCACTTCTTCCACCACTGGGGCCTTCTTCTTTTGTATTTTGGACATGGTGGATTCGAATTCTTCCTGCCATATATAACACTGTAACATTGAGAAATTCAAGGTGCATACATTCACAAGGCATTGTGAAAAATTTTATTCTTTCTGTATGATATTAATCATTCCATCAACCATCTTCTAGACTGCAACAACTACATCCATATGCAAAGTGCCATTTTCATGTGTTCAATGTGATAGCAAGTAGAGAAAGAAATGCATGTATGTGCAGTCCAAAAATGCCCTGACTATCAGAACTATTGAAACTAGTGCGAGTATTCTATGACCTTATCTATACCTAGCATGAAGCAAACTCAGTCCTGTGCAATAAAGTGGGCAGTCTACTACTGCTGGATGATACTAAACACTTTATCAATCATATTTGAGCCAGCATTAAATCTACATCATTTTGTAATGTGTCATTTCTCCCATAAAACAATCCGTAAAGCAAGTGCATGTATATCAAATGCAAGGTGCAGCATTCATCAATCTGGTCTATTGCATAGAAAACAAAGAAAAGGGTTGAATGTGTCAAGATAATGCTAGCCACCTATGTTTTCCAACATCAAACATTTTGACAACATACCTTTAGCAAGGATAAAATCGGCAATGACTTATGCTACTCACGGAAAGATAATTACATTAACTTAACTATACATCGTGGGTATTACTGTGATTTTACTGCAAATTGTGCTTCGATTAGAACCACTTTCCATGAGATTCTCGTTTAACAAACTAAAACAACGCATATCCCCTCTAACCGACTAGGGTTTTTAAATGACTGAGAAAAAACGGGTTGCGCGGGACGGCGTGAGAAACACAGGTTGGGGTTCAAGTGGTGCAGGTAAAATAAGGGCTGTAACTGCGGTGAGAACTAACAGGTACTCTAAGAAAAATTCCCATAACCCCCCCCCCTCCTACACAATCATTACCACCCGGGGCGGCTTGGTACAGATGGCGCAACGGTCGTCTGCACCAAGTCCCCATTGGTAATGCGCGGGCTTGCAAACAGAGGCCACGGGCCAAGATAATGAGTTCGTGGGTTAAAAAATTCCCCCACTGATAGTCCAGATTAAAACTCCCCCTACTTATATAGGCATGAAAAACAACGAAACCGGAACCCTACCGGGGCAAACAAACCATCGCAATCCAAACTAACCACATAAAATCCTACCGAATGTCACAATGGAATGGGAATAGGCGAATAGAACCTACCTGGCATGGATGCACAGCCGATGTGGAGATAACCGCCGAGCACGGTGAAGACACCTGGACCAAAAGTACCGCAAACAGAGAAACGGGCGAGCGCGATAGATAACGACAGAGCACACTAGTCGACAATATTGAAATGATAAACAAACCCCATGACCCGCTCATATATATACAAAGTCAACATGGCGGGTGAAACTATACAATGGACGTCAAGGAGCTTGGATCGGAGGGAGAAAGTGAATTTCCCTTCGCAACGGCGGACGGCTCAATGATAAAATCATCTGTAACGGCGGACGGCTCAATAATAAAATCATCCGTAACGGCAGAGATGTATGGCAAGAAAAATATATCGGATGTCGGCAGCAAAGCTGATCAGAAGACAAACGAAACCTCCTCCGCAACGGCGAACATATAAGGTGAAACAAAAACCAATGATCGGACATCGGATGGCTTTTAGGATCGGGTGATGAAAGCCAACTTCTACCCGCAATGACGGAAAATCGAACCGTGGAACCATCCGCAACTGTGGGACCCAATGAATTAAAACAATAAAGGATCGGGGGGAAAAGAAACGGCTTTCCTTCCGCAACTGCGAGAGGAATAAATGATAAAGCCTCCACTTCAAACCAATACTCTGCCGAGCTTAAAACACATTTATCGGAAAGGAAATGAAAACCAAAATCTCAAACTCATCCGCAACGGCAGAAAGTAAATGCAGATATCGTCTGCAACGGTGGACAAGGAAATAATCATACCTTCCGACGCAGAACCAAAAGTCACCCGCAATGGCAGAAAATGACAAGGCAAAAACCTCCGCAACGGCGGGAAATTCAAATGAACGAACTTCCGATTCAAAGTGGATTCAAAGGTAATCAAAGATAACGATTAGGCTTGATAAAAAATGTAAACTTTTCAGCACTAGAGAGAAATTCAACAGGTGATAAACCACTTCAAACATAAGCAACTCTTTTGGAAAATTCTCAGACCAAATCAAAGAAGAAGTGAAAATACTAAGCAAAAAGGAGGGTCCTAAATTTTTTTGAAATTTTGGGAAAATGTTACAGTTGCAACACACCCACAACTGGATGACAAGTTTTTAGCATAATTGAGATCATTAAATATACATGGTCACAAGGTATGGAAGGAGAGAAGGTATTATGCATCTACCTTGAAGGAAGAACGTGAATTACTCTTCTTATGTGAATCCAAACAAAGATTCAATCCAACAAACCACTGTTGCCTCTTCCAATTATGATGTTGGAGAGTGTGTTTCTTCAGAAACGGAACCTGAACTATTTGGGAGATCTAGAGTGTAGAGGATGAGGAAAGTGCAACTCGAAAATTGCCTGAAATGAAATCAGGAGGGATGGGGAGGTTGGTGAAGGTGTTCAATTTTCCTTAATGTATTCTTGACTGACGATAACACGTAACGTTGTGTTGCAGTCTTTTAGATTTGATATGGACATCGAGATGTTAGGCCAAACGGTGGGGCCATCAAAACAACAACTAATAAAAATGAAGTGATTTTATGAGAATGTGAATGGAATAAAACATGCCATTATGGTTAGCCCATATCCCACTTCCTAAAAACCCAAGTTAAAACTCACCCTACATGAAACCCTAAATCATAAGTTAACGATAAAATTCATATTAAATATTAATTCAAAAAATTAAAACCCATGAACTTTCTTTAGAGGGAAAAGTGTCATCATGGCAAGAATTATTATTATTTTAATATTAATAAATAATACTTATAATTCTAATAAAGAGTAATGATTTGACATTTTATGAACGCTTCCTCCATTATTTTGAAGGTCGGGTTCAAAGTTTTAAAAGCAATTATTTCTCACTCGAAACACGAAGAATCTGGTCCCTTAGATATAGAATCCAACGATGAAGATGGCCCTAGCGGATGATGCAACAAATTCAAATGCAAAGGAAGGAAATCTATTTGGTTTCTCTTCTTGCATTTCTACTATATTTCTCATCATTGTGATCAAGGTTAAAGTTGTATTATAGGTGAATGTTACACGAGTAATTTAGATATAATCCTAGAAAATGAAGTTTAGGAAATCAAAGCAACTTTTACAATAATTTTATTAATGAAAGTTTTATATAAGTAACTATATACAAGTATGTAAAAATATAGTTTTTACAAAACCAGTGTATTACTTTTTATGCCTTATATAATATAAATGTGTTTATATTAAGACAACACTTTTAATATATATAAATGATTACATTTTTGAAGAAAATAGTGTATAGAGCAATAAAAATTTACATTGAAAATAAAAGTCACCTGTAATTTATAATGATGAATGTTCAAACCTCCATATATCACCACGCGGAATCCACTCACACCAAGATATTTCCAATCAAATTCAATTAAAAGCACTCGGATCATCATTAGAATGCCGTAATTTTCCATTATTCTTGCTAAAACTCCTGAGGTTTGTGGATTGGGCACAGTTTGTCCCATCTGGGCATGATCAGAATTAGGGTTATATGAAGTGTTGAGAGGGGGTTCCTAAAATATGCAGGACTAATATGGGTCTTTCAGGAGTTCATTGGTGTTCAAGACTCCTAAGGTGAACAATGGAGGTTTTGGGCATGGGATGAATTTGAGTTTCAGGTCGCCTCGAGCGAGTTCTATTTATAAAATGACTTAGGAAAGCGGTTTCCCAGATATTAGGTGGAAGAAAGGGAAGGTTATTGGCTTTGGGGTGCTACCAGTTGAAATGACAGGTTATTGTCGTCAGCAACCATATCCATAACAAGTGACCACTATCACCTTAGTCACTTTCCCTTAACTGCTTCAGAAGTCGTAACTTCCTAGGGGAGATCCCTATGTGACTCTGCAAGAGACACTAAAAAAAGATATCTCTCTCAAGTATGTTATTGATTAGTGCCTAATGAAGTCTAATTCAAGAGTGAATAATGCACCTCTAGATAATTTAAAGATTGTTATTCTAATTATAATCATGCAATCATCTAGTTTATAGGCAAGAGATAATTAAACCAAAATAACCCAAATATAAATAATAATTCAAATAAAACAAATATATAAATCATTAATTAACAAATAATATCTAAGAATCAAGAATATTATAAAGTAAAACTTAACAAATAAATTAAATATCATATATTGTTATCCAATTTGAAACGTAAAAAAGTTAAAAGGCATTTAATAATTATAAACCATTTAAACATTTGATGATTATAAATTTAATCATGCGATTTTGTAACCTAAAACACTAAAATTTAATTCTTGCATTCATGTTAAAGACAGATATGTAAGGTTTGGAGGACTGATGCTAGAGTTTGAGAGAGCATACAGAGAGAAGGAGCGCACGTCAGCGTGATGGCAGCTGAAGGTAGATGAGGAGAATGGTTGCATGGGGAAGGAGAAGAAAGAAAGTTGCAAGAGAAGAAGGTGTCGCTACAAATAGAGGAGGGGTGAGGTGTGGCAAGGTGACAGTAGTGGATTGTTGTGTGGAGGAAACATGAGCTAAAGGTAGTAGCTGCAGTGTTCACGTGAAGGTGTCAGAGCAATACAGAGGTGTAGGGTGGAAGCGTGAGCGAAAGGCCGATCCTCGGAGGAGGGAGGATGATGGCTGTGAGGGATGGTTGAGTGGATTTGAAAGTGCGAGGGAGAGGACCATGGAGGGTAGAGCGATGGCTGTGAGTCGCAGCAGCAAAGGAAAGGGAAGGTTTGGGAAGAGTGGATCCAAGGATGGGGTTGCGCAGCAAGGAGGTGGCAAGGCAGGGATGACGAGTGCATGGAGAGGGATAGAGGGAGCAACAACCATGAGGACGAGTGGGATGGTGTTTGTTCTTAGCTTTGAGGTTTTGGGCGTGGGATGAATTCGAGTTTCAGGTAGCCTCAGACGAGTTTTGTTTATAAAATGACTCAGGAAAGCAGTTTCCCGACTATTAGGTTGAAGAAAGGGGAGCTTATTGGTTGTGGGGCTTACTGCTAGTAGGTTGAAGAAAGGGGAGCTTATTGGCTGTGGGGCTTACTGGAGGGTTTATATGGGCATGAATTTGGACTGTGGGATAGTTTTCTAAAAAAAGGGTCTCTCGAGATTTAAAAAAAAACTTGACAATAACATTAGAAGGGATCTTATACTCAGGGGGACTTAAAGTTAGAAAATTCCAATTGGTATCTAAGAAAAAACTCAATTGGTGTCTAATGTTGAAGTATATTGAAAGCTATCTTCTTCAAATATGATGAGTGATCAATGTTGGCGTATGGATGACATAAGAGAAAGTATGATGTAACATGAGAACAACAAAATGTGAGAGTCATGAAGATCATGATGTCTGCAATCAAATAGAAGATAAAGATGATTATGTTCACTTAGTATTTGAAGTCATGACACAAAAAAATTGTTGACAATAGAAGAAAACTCAAGTCTAAAAAATAAAAATTCAAGTCTATTTATAAGGTATTAGGATGAGTTTAGCATTGACAAAGGAAAATGTTGAGGTTATGAGTCTTTGTGTTTGAGATAGTGAGCCCAGAGAAATTGTGTAATAAACTGAAGTAATCTCTATGTTGAGGATCTAAAGTTATGGGTCTCTAGACAATTGATAATATAGATCTAAAATACAAAAGAATCCAACAGTATAGGCTAGGTTTTTATATGAGGATCTAAATGCAAAGGATTAAGGAATTCTGGTGAAAGAGGAATCCAGTTAACTTACATGCAGAATAGACCATTAGATATGGTAGTAGGAACATAGTTATAAAAAAAACATGTATCCTAGATAAAAAATGGAAGAGTGTGAAAAAAATGTTGAGTGTAAACTCTGTCACAAAAATGTTGACAAAGGAGAGGAAGTACAATGACAAGGGGAGTCCATGGATATATCAGTTAATCTCTCATCCAATAACCCGTTGCAAGAAAGGAAGTGTTAAGATAAATGATAATACACTGATTAAATAACATAGTTCAATCAACAAAGTGGAGATATGATGAAAGGGGGAGTTGTTAGAAAGTAGAAAGAAATGAAATCCTATATAAAAAAAGGTACAACATTGGCATAACAAGTTATCCTTTGTAATTTTTTTCAAAGGGGGAGAATGTTTAGAGGTTTCCATCAATGGAAAAGGGGGATATTGTTGAGTATATAGTTTTCATTGATGTCAAAGGTGTTTATGAATGAAAAATAATAATCAGTGGATATGATGTCAGGACAAACTCAGTGAAAGACTAAGGTAGTGATGGCATGGCATGGAATAGTTGAGGATGTGGCATGACACATATGATGATGTCATAAAAGTTAATTTATAACAAATACAATGGATGAGATGGAAATAGATGATAAGACAACATAAATGACTGATCTAAAGAATTCTAAGACAATGTCGAAACTATGATGTAAACAATGTTTAATGAAACAAAGAATAGAGGTTGAGTGGAAGTAGAGATGCAGGTTGGATGAGAAACAAATAAATTTGTATCAAGTTGAAGGACTGAGATCGATTATCCAAGTAAGTTGGTAGTTCACAATTTTATTGTTGAATGAACTAGCGCAGAGGTTAAAAATGTGAGAAGTAACAGGGTTCTACAACAAATCAAGATCACATGGGTTATATATGTTCCGCACTAGATACAACAGTTAAGGATTAGTTCGGATAGTTAGGAAGAAAATTCCAAGTTCCACAAAATATCAAAGATCGAATGACTGAGATTAGTGACTCTAAAAGAGTTCAACAGTATAGAAGATCGAAGGTTGAGAAAGAATCCATGAGAGATCATCGATGTGGAAGAAAAAATGCAGAAAGAAGCCTGTGGAAAGGAGCTTGCAGAAAGGATCTCGTGGAAAGAAGCTTGCAGAAAGAATCTTGTGGAAAAGAGATCATAGAAAGGATCTTGTAGAAGTAATCTTGCATAAAATCGAGATACGGCTTTTGGAAAAGTTAAATCCCACATCCTACAATTTGGAGATATCAAATGATAGAAGTTAGTTCCGCTAAAACAGATCAACGATTCAGAAAAAGAAGTGCAGAAAGAATTTTGCGAAAAGTAAAGATACAATTTTGGGAAAACTTAGATCCCGTATCCCACATCTTGCATCCCGCAATATGGAGAGATCGGACGACTGAATTTAGTTCTGCTAGAACATATCAACGGTTCGCAAAAAGAAGCATGGAAATAATTTTGCAAAAAGTCAAGATACAATTTGAGGAAATGTTACATCTCGCATATCGCATCCCATATCCCACAATATGAAGATCAATGCTCATGTAGAAGCTCAATGAAGATCAACGATGGAAAATCGTTGAGACATAAACTTGGTGTAGAAATACAATTTCAAGCAGAAATCTGTAGAGTAGATCAATGGTCCAAAGAGATTTTGACATAAGATCAATGATCCGGATTGTATCTAGAGAAGGAGAGTGAGGAAGCACCAGAAAATGTTTAACATAGGTGTAGAAACTGATTCCAAGCTACGAAAATGAAATCTGAGTTGCAGGATCAATGAAAGAATGCAAAAGAACGTTCTGGTGGATGTGATCACCAGATATGAAATGGTGCAATGGTGAAAGGTGTGTTTGTTCAGTTTGAAGAGGCGTAATTGTTGAAAGAGGTGTAATATTGAGAAGTATTTAAGTAGTGGCATGAGCAGGAAGGAAAAAGTATCTTGAGTTTTGATTGCTATACAACAATCAAATACCAAAGGGTGTGACATAATTCAGAGGGAGTGATATATACAAGTTTACCAAAGAAACATATTGGGGTGGTAGGGTGGTGCTAGGGAAGGCAACATGCCTATAGGGGTTTGTTTCCTCCTTCCAGCAGAAGCTGGTAAATAGGGTGTAGGAGCATCCTATCAATCGTAGCTAAAAAAATAGGGTGTCTTAGCATCCTTTCAGTAGTAACTGATAAACTAGGGGGTCGTAGCCTCTTTCCAATGATTTCTAGTAAATATCGTGTCGTAGCATCCTTTCAATAGTAGCTAATAAACCAGGGGTTTGTAGCCTCCTTCCATTAGTTGCTGGTAAATAGGGTTTAATACCATCCTTTTCTGTAGCAGCATGAAAAACTATTTGTAAATAACAATTTTGCAGTATTAGGACGTATTGGTGGTTTACCCTATTAGGATTCCACATTAAAATTGTGTTCTATGTATTCTTGTTGTTATGTGTGTTTAATGATAGATTTAAAAATGGTTAAATTAGTAAAAATATAACAATACTAATTCACTCCCCCTCTTAGTATTTACCAATAAACCAATAGAAAAGAGAATGATCTCAATAACATTGGAAGAAGAGTATAGTATGAATGAAACTAGTGCATATCATTTTGATCTTTGGTCAGAAAGGGGAGAAAAAAAATAAAATGTAGAAGTTTCTTGTATGGCATTGAAGACTCCATAAATAAGAACAAGTTATATGATGCATCATTAAACATAAATCTATGGAAGAAAATGAAACATTGAACCAATTAGTATAAACTCTGTCACCAAGAGAAGAAAATGTTGACAAAAAGAGGAGCATTGTGATAGGGGGATTCTATGAAATCATAATCCAAGTTCTCATTCAAATACTAGCTACAAGAATGTAAATAAGGATGCCAATAAATTATAATTCATAATGGTCAACACCAAGTCCATGTGAAAAACTGAAAGTGAAGATGAAGACTCTCCAAGACATGATACAAGAGCTCGATATAGAAGGATAAAAAATAACCATCCTAAAACAAAAATCATAAGTGACAAAGATGTTGGAGTCAGTACAAGAAGGAAACTAATGTTTAATGAACAAGACTTAATTTCAGTGGTGGAACCTAAAAACCTCATAGAATCCAACAAAGATGATAATTGGATCATGCTTATGAATGAAGAATTGGATCAAATTGAGAAGAACAAAACTTGGGAACTTGTCTCAAGACCTGAAAGAAAGAATGTTCTTGGGACCAAATGGATGTTCAAGAAAAATTTAAATGAAGATGGTGAAGTAATAAGAAACAAGGCCATAGTAGTATGCAAGGGATATGATCAAGTGGAAAGTATCGACTTCAAAGAAAATCATTCCCCTATAGCAAGACTTGAAGCAATCAGGATGTTCTTGGCTTTTCAATGCTACAAAAACTTCTAAGTATATCAAATGGATGTTAAATTTGCATTTATAAATGGAAATATTGAAGAAGAAGTCTATGTTGACTAACCTAAAGGTTTTCTCTTAATAGAAAACAAAGGTTATGTTTGCAAACTGAAGAAGGCACTTTATGGCCTCAAACAAGATCCAAGGGCATGGTTATCAAGAATCGACAAGTACTTGAAGCAACAAGGATATAGAAGAGTTGCCACTGACAATAATATCTAAATAAAGTTGGAAAATATGAATATGATCATTTTTGTTGTCTATGTAGATGATATCATATTTGGAAGTGATCTACAAATCATGAGTGTAAAATTTGCCTCAGATATGAAGAAGGAATTTGAAATGTCAATGTTGGGTGAATTAACATTCTTCTTTGGATTACAAGTTTATCAATCAGACAAAGGAATATTAATTCTCAAACCAAGTACAACAAAGACATGTTGAAGAAGTTTAAGATGGAATAATCCAAGCCTGTTAGTACTCCTATTATCACTAGTTGTAAGTTAAGAAAGAATGATTAATATTTGGAAGTAGATCATACCATGTATAGATCTATGATAGGAAGCCTACTATATGTGATAACTACAAGACCATATGTGATGAAAGTTGTAGGATTCGTTTTTAAATTCCAATCAACTCCCAAAGAAACACATGTAACAACAATAAAAATATTTTTTAGATATTTAAAAGGGACCGTGGAGTATGGTTTATGGTACCCAAAAGGTCAAGACTTCACTTTAAAAGAATTCACTGATATAGATTGGGAAGGACATGTTGATGATAGAAAAAGTACTAGTGGAGCAAGAATTCTACTTAGGAGACTATTTGGTGTCATGGATAGCCAAGAAACAATCCTCCATTACACTCTCTGCAACAGAAGATGAATATATTTCTGCTGCATCATGTTGTACTCGGGTCATTTGGATGATGCAGATATTGGAAGACTTACTTGTGAAGTATGAGAATCCAATAATAATAAATTGTGACAACACTAGTGATATAAACATATCAAAGAATCCTATTATGGACTCTAAAACAAAGCACATTCAATAAAATATCATTTTCTAAGAGATCAAGTGTCAGAAAAGGTTGTCAAATTGGAATATGTAGATACAAAAGAACAGATAGCTAATATATTCACTAAGCCACTACCCAAAGATGCATTTGAGCATATTAGACATAAGTTCAGAGTAATATACATATAATGAATAAAAAGGAGAAAAAGGAATCATGTCATGAGGATATTTTTTGATAGGGGGAGTTTCCAGAAAGAAGTATTTGTCATTAATGTCAAAGGGGGATAAAAATCAAGGAGTGGTTTCCATCAATGCCAAAGGGATAAAAAGTTGAGTATTGTTGTCATTGATGTCAAAGGAGATCAATAATGACAAAGGAATAAACAAGGGTATGATGGTAGGGAGAACATAGTGAAAGATAAAATAATAACAAAGGAAATGACATGGAATGTATGATGATGTGGCATGTGTATTTAGGTTGCAACGAACTTGTTGAAACTGTTGAAACTCTTCTTGACAATCAGAGCTCACTAATGAAAAAGGAAGTGATGACATGGAATATGGCATGTATGATGAGGTTGTAAATTCACATGATGATGTTCTACTCCTCTCATGAAGTAATTACTACAATTTGAGACCATTTTGTAGAAGTATGGAAACTTGTTCAAACTCTAAAAATTTTACTAAGTGTTGAAAAAATACTTTAAGTCGATCTTGGAAAATTCCCACTATATATCATGGATTAATGATAAAAAGTATCTGAGAGTGCCAAGTTATAGCTTGTTGACTTGTGCAGATGACCATGATATCATCTTGCTTTAAAAGTGCTTGAAGAAAAAGTTACGGGTCTGTTGCAGCGGCAACTATTTTTCCCAAAATTCAAAAATTTTGGGACCCTCCTTTAATTCGTTTTTGCTCAGTTTTTGGTTTTGATTGATGTTTAAATAAAGATTATTTTTATGTGGGAATGTTTTAATGTTTGAATTAATTTGCCTTGCCATCGGAAGTGTTTTGGAATTTTGAGTCAAGAGTCTAGTCGTCTGCGCGTCCGTCGTTGCGGAAAAGAACCAGACATCAAGTTCGAAGTCAAGTGTATTTGGTTTTCGATGTATTTTCTTTATCGGCAGTTGTTTTGAAATCCCATTGGAGCCTTTGTCTATACATCTTCCGTTGTTGCAAAAAAGGTTCTGCAAGGTTGTCCAAGAGTTGTTTCATCCTTTTTCGATCCCCACCATTTTTGGCTTGCTGGTCCTTTGTTTTTTCAGCTTTTGTCGTTGCGGCTCTAGAAAGCACTATGTTTCCGATAGTTAGATTTATCCACTTGATCGATGTTTTAATTTGAGACATGTTTATTCTTACTCTATTTTGCTGGTCTATGGAACTCATTTCTTTTATGGGTTCGCCGTTGCGGCTCTCTAAGAATCTTTTGACTTGAATCCCTAGTCTCGTGAGCTCTGATCCAAGTGTTGATGTGCTTCTCTTTCCAATGCCATTGAGGGCATTCTGAAGTTTTATTCATTCGCTATTGCGGAGGAGATAGTAACATAATCACCGATCTCGTAGTTTTTCCGTCTCCCGATGACCTTATTTCCCCACCAATTGCATGTTTACTGTGACGTATATATTTTGGGTTTGGGGGTTTATTATTTTATTGTTTTTTGATGATTTCCTTGTGCTGTCTGTTACCACCTAAGTTGTACTTAGTGGTTTTTATCAAGTGATCCTGGTGAACCGGACAGGGCTAACTTTTTCGGACTTCAAAAAGACCTTTGGAAGTACTTCTGGGAAGTGCTTGTTGTACTATATCACATGTTCATACCCCATGAGGTAATTTTAATAAATGTTCTAGCATGATAGTGTCTGTAAAAGACTCGGTCTCTTAGACTTTATTTGTCAATCCGATCAGCCCAGGGCGTTTTTTCCCTTGGTTATTATTGGTTGTTGAACAAACGACTGATAATTTTTGAGTTTTTCACTCCATGCCTCTAAAGTTGGGGTGGTCGGCTTGGCATTTAGGCCTATTGAGGTTATTAGAGTCTATGTGTCAATGTATAAACATGCTAGACATCATTTTTGAGTCATATGAACATGTCTAAGTCCCCCTAGGTGTTTTTCAATTTTTCAATTTTTAAGTTTTTCAGTGTTTTTTATTAAAATTTAATTTTTCCAAAAATTAGGCTATTTTTTAATAGTTTAATTGGAAAAAAAAAATTTGTAATAAAAGTGGGCCAAATAATCAGTTTTAGTCATGTAGGTGCTCATTTTCAAGCTAAGAGCACCATGTAAACCCATGGACCCATTGTTTCCTAGTTTTGAGTGATTTTCCATCACTCGGGTCAGAAAGCCCTAAAAATCAATTATTTATTATTTTAATTAATAAATTGATGAATAATGGAGCAAATACAAAATCATAAATCAATGGATTCTCAGCCGATTTGATTGAAATCAGTCAGATCTGAAGCAGATTGACTGGATCTGACAAATCCTTGACTGAAGGAGGTGATCAAATCAGATCTAGAGTTGATCTTGAGCATCCTTTATGAGGAAGTTCGCCCTCCCTCTCTCCTCAACACGTTTTTGGCTCAATTGGATGATTTTTGGTGGATTCTTCAGTCAACAGGTTGAGGTGTCAGTCAGATCAGCCCCCCGATTGACAGTTGCACTCAGTGAGACTCAGATCTGGCTCAGCTAGACATAGATCAGGCATTGATGGACTCTCCATCTGTTGATTTCACTTGATTCCATGAGTAATTGAGCCCCCCGTTGGCTAGATGGCCTGGAAATTGTATAAATCCTGCTTGAGGCTCCCTCTTCCAAGCTAGTTAGAGCTGGACTGAAGGGCTTGCCATTGTAACTATGTACTAATTTTCATTTGTTGAAATAAAGAGAATCTTTGGAGGCTCAATTATGGAGTACCTTTCATGTGTGGATTGTCATTGTCTTGCTGCATTCGAGGTGAAACTGTTATTTTTCCAATTTTTTGCACTTAATTATTGTCTGCCTGAATGGTTTCTAAAATCATAAGGATAGATCATTGTAAGTAATCTTACTTACTTTCTATTTTCTGCATATGTTTGAATGAGTTAATACCTATATGTTAAATAAGGTTATTTTCATAATGTATCATCCCTTTCTCATATGTATCTTCAGATCTGATAGTTTCGTCTGCAGGAGTTGTGTTATAGCTTACAGGTTTTCCGTGGCTGGAAGATCTATGGTTCAGGTTTGATTCCATTGCTTTCTAGTAGATATTGCTAATATCTTGCCCCTTGGTGCTTCTCTACCAAGTTTCCTCTGCAGATCTGCTTCAACAACAAGCACCTTTCTTCCCCTTTCTCTCCTTTAAAAATTATTAAACTTTCCTCTAACTGGTTACTTTAAAGGCTTCTTATTAATCTGATCTATCTCATCAAGAAAAAAACACATAGATATAATTAGAAATATCCATTCCAATTTGTAGATCTTAGTTTCATTTTGCACATAAAGTTCAATTTCAAGAGATCTAGCTAAAAATACCTTATTTCCGCAAGTAATTTAGTGAAAATTCATAGCTTGTTGTTAAGGTAGTTTCATTTGCTGAATGATAAAATTCAATATTCTGAAATATCAGTGCATTTTAATTGGCTGCACAAACAGCAAGCCAAGATCCCAAGGAAAGCTTGCTTTCCTTGGTTCCTTTTTCATCGGTTTAGCTAGTTTAATTTCATTATTTTTTGAGATAAAGTAAGCTGACCCAAAGGTACTCTTAAAGTGATTTTGGGAATTTTTTAATCTAACACGCTCGCTGTCCTTTAGCAGGTATGACAGAGAAGAAAGGAAGCTGCTGTCCAAAGTGGCTTTTGGAGCGCTCAAATCCCCCCAGGGGTCTCTGTTTTGTCACAAAATTTGTAAATTTTTTTGTATAACTATAAGATCTTGGTTTCAGCTTGTATAATGAACAAGAAAGTTATGATTTATCATTTCTTTGATATTGTAACCACTGTAATAAAATCATTATTTGAATAGCCTCTTTCAAGCCCATTCCCCATCCCCCCTGGGGGGATTCACGTTGGTGTCATTTTCGTCTTTTTCTGCTTATTTCTTTTTCACTAGAATTGATCTGATTTGCAGGGTAGTATAATTTATCTTGTTGTTAATTCCATATTCCATATTGTACAATTTCAAAGTAATCATAATACTTACCCCACGATTTCTCGATTGACCCGAAAGGGGAAAGAGATTCATGGTAGGATTAATTAAGAAACCAGAATTGTGTAGTTGTTTTATTTTTCATCATTTGTTTATCAGCAAATTTAAAACTAACCCCTCCTCA